>SNRU01011883.1:0-21020 GCA_006130075.1 Branta canadensis | reverse complement strand
TTATTATTATTATTATTATTATTATTATTATTATTATTATTATTATTATTATTATTATTATTATTATTATTATTATTATTATTATTTCCCCCTCCTTCATGCTTATAGCTCTTTAGTGAACATACATCATCTAAGGACTGCTAGAAATAAGGACTGCTAGAAAGACCACAACACCTTTTCCTTTCTTTTTTTATTTTCTCTTTTTTTTTTTTTTTTTTCTTTCAGCATTTAAATGACCTAGGGACTCTACATTTGTGTTTGTGGTTGGCCACATCTATTTCCCTGTGAAGTACTGAAGATGAGCAAGCTTTTACAGCTACAAGCTACCTTCCAAGAAAGATTTTATTCCTCCACTTACACACAAAGGCCCCTTTTCAGCCGAAGCTTATTTTAGTTTATATGTTCTGTAGGATGGGAAGAATTCTGATGTGCCTTAGGAACTAGAAGGGTCCATATTACTGGTGTTAGGAGAGCCATTTTGCACTGTGGTAGCAGCTAATGGTTATCTACTACAGCTACTTTACACTAGTTGTTACGCAAACAGGGGAAAAAAAAAAAATCTGTGCCCCACAAAGACATGAAATGAGAAGTCTGAAGGAAGTACAAGATAATACTTGTAGCATTTTGAGAAAAAAAAAATAAATACATATATATATTTATAAAATCATCCTTTCTTAAAAAAAAAAAAAAAAAGATGCAAAGATGCAATATTATTTTCATATCTCAAATCAAGATTATTTCCAAACTTTCAGGCTTATTGTACTGGGTGCAAGTGCCATGGCACTGGCAGTAGGCTGCTGGGCTTCTCTATGCAGAGAGGCTGGGCTGCCCTGTTCCAGACAGCCATGGCCCTGCTGTAGGGCACAGCTTGGTCCAGCAGACAAAATGGTGGCATCTCAAGGAAAAGGATTTAAGAAAAGGAAGAAAATGTCTGACAGTCAGAGAAGGAGGGGAAAACAGTGTGAGAAATGGCAGAGAGAGCAAGCAAGGCCAGAGGAGAAAAGATGCTCAGTGGTGACAGAGCAGACACCCCCTGAAAAGACTGTAGCCTGAGGTCCACTAAGGCCCTGTTCAGGAGCAGAGGAAAAGCCTAAGAAGGAAGAAGCGGCAGAGACAAGCCACTGCATCTTGATTGCACTTCCACAAGGCACTTCACCACTTGTTGCCTTTCTGAAGTGGGTGAATGCATGTGGAGGGAGAGTGTCTGTTCCTTTACAGGTATCTTGTCCAAGACTATTTTCAATGCAATGAGAAATAATAAGAAAGGGAGGAAGCCGTAAATGAGAACACACAGGGACACAAACCTGACCAATGAAAAATAAGGGTGGCAGTGATGGGAATCAAACCTGCTTATCCTCCCATGATAGGACATGGGATAGGGTGAGAAGGCTTGCTGCATCAAGGTTATCTGATCAGGGATCTGGTCTGTTGGGAAACTAAGGGGAAAAGGGAAGCCAAAACAAGAATATACTGAGACACAGATGTGACAAAAACAATCACAGAGATAATGACAAAAACAATGCTCCCAGTCACGCTGGCTGATGGGCTATGGAGAAACTACAGGAGCCGTTTCCACAAAGATCAGCCCTGGCCTGGCGCAGTTGGTACAGCTGTCAACCAGGGGCCTGCGCTGTGAGGGGTGCAGGGATGGGCAGAGCTCTGCAAATCCTTGGGGGACGTGCAGGGGAAGGAGAGCAGTGAGGTGCAGAGTGGGGGCTGTCAGAAAGGGGGATAAAGGGGTGCTTTGTGTGTAAAATGGGGCCATCAGCATGCCTGTCTGGCAGAGCCCTGTGCCTGATCTATCTTAAAAAATCTTTTCTTACCCATCTTCTCCATGTTCTCACTGTCGTGTTTGTGAGCAACAGGGATTCATTGCCAGCTCCTGTGGATCAGTGTGAGGGGATGGGTGTCAAGAGTCTGGAGCCAAACCATGGTGGACAACCTGGATTGTGGTGCCAGTGACTAGAGCCCACGGGGTCTTGGCACTAGCTACTATGGTATGTGTGTGAGGTCTGTAACCCCCAGCCCCTGGGATGGGAATGGTGTGTGTCCCCAGACCAGCTCTGGGGCCAGGATTATGTGCTGGTGGCTGGGTCAGGACAAGGGGTCACTGCTCCTGGGCCCCAGTGCCAGCTCTGGGGACAGCACCTGCCTCTGCCCACTCCGGGGCATGCTTGGGGGTACCTGTGTGTGTGCTGGCAAACTGTGAGCGGGCCCAGCCAGGAAGCCAGGGCATGGGGCCAGGCTGGGGCCTCAGGCAGCCGGGGAACCTGTGGTGAGGGCTGCAAGTGTGGGTGCCGATGGATTGAGTGCATAGGCGCTGGTGTACGCAGCGAGCCCTGATCGTGAGCAGCTGGCAAGCAGGGGCCTCACAGGTGGGCAAGAGGCCAGGGTGCGGGCAAGGGTGCTGGGAAGACAGAGGGGCTGTGCTGGGGCTGAGGGAGGCCGATGTGCATGTGCTAGTGCCCTGGGGACGTTGCCTGTGGGCCTGCACCAGGGCCTGCTGGCTCTGCTTGACCCAGGGCAGGAGGAGACAGGGACTGCTGGAGACAGTGCGTGGGCTGATGCCAGGTGTGGGATCAGCCATGCCAGCATCTTCTGTGTATGTGTATGTGTGTGTGTGTGTGTACACATTTGCTCTTTTCTGGTTTTGTATCTCAATATCTGAATTGGTACTTAAATATTAATATTAATTGGCAATAAATTTAGTTAAATTCTCCAAGTCAAATGTGTTCTGCTTATGCCAATAACTACTAGGTGATCTCCTGGTCTCTATTTTGACCAGGAAGTCTTGCTCTTACATTCTCTCTATTCTTTCCCTCAACACCTGTTCTGCAGAGACTGGGGTAACAAACAGCTGTGTGAGTGTTTTGCTGCAATCTAAGGCCAACCCACCACACTTATATTCAAATGTACTTATGGTTTTATGTGACTAGATAAATATATATACATATAAAACTGGATATTTTTGTAGACTCTTAGAAAGTTTAAATGTCACTGTATAACTATGTTATGAGTACTGGTCTGCTTGATCACTTTTGCCAACTCAAAAGTCCTGGTTCAAAGAAGCATAGGCTCCTCTTTCGAATAGACTGGTATTTTTTATATTCCCCCAGCCAAATGAAAATTTGTAAGATCCGCTGAATGTTTCTGTAGCCATAAAATGCTGTCAGCTCAGCACTTCATTTTCAATCCCTGGTGAAAATACAAATGTTTACAATTTAGATGTGAGTTCAGGCTCCAGCATTAAAAATTCTGTGTGGAATCCTAGGGTCACTGAAATCAGACATGAAGAAACAAGGAGAAAAGTGATTCTATAAGAGCTTTAAATTAGATTTGAAGGTGGTAAAGGATAAAAACAGGCTTGCCACTGATAAGCCATGGGACTGCACACTAAAATTTGACGGGCTGTCAGTTGGTGAGGTCCTTCAGTCTGATCTAGCAGGTGCTGGGAACACTGGAGCAGATTTGAAATGTTTCTACACCAGTACACACAGCATAAGGAATAAGCAAGAGGAGCTAGAATCCTTGGCTTTGTCCCAGATCTATTACATCATTGGCATAAGTGAAACTTTATGGGAAGAGTTCTGTGACTGGTGTGTTAGAGTGGACAGTTACAGGCTTTTCAGAAGGGATAGACAGGGCCAGTGAGGCAGGGTGGTGGTGCTCTATGTAGCAGAGGGGCTGGGCTGTATGGAGCTTGCAGTTGCTGATGATACAGTTGAGATCCTCTGGGTAAGGATTAATGGACAAGCAAATAAAGTGGATGTCATTGTGGGAGTTTACTGTAGACCAGGCAGCCAGGATGATGACACCAATGAATTGTCCTTTAAGAAACTAAGAGATACCTCCAGATCAGCCACCCTTGTCCTTGTAGGTGACTTCAGTTTGGCGGACATAAACTGTGAATACCACACAGCTGATACAAGCAGGTCCAGGAGACTCCTAGAACATCTTGGTGATAATGTCTTGGTACAGTTACTGAGGGAGACAACTAGCAAAAGGTGATCTTGTGGATTTCTTGCTTGTACACAGAGATGGCCAAACATCTTGGCCATAATGACCATGAAGCAGTCAAATTTAAAATGTTTGGTGATAGAAGGGAAGTTGCCACCAAAACTTCAACACTGAATATGGGGAGAGCACACTTCAGGCTGCTCAGAGAAGTAGTTAGTAAGGTCCCCTGCAAAACTGCTTTTGAAGTTATCGGGGTCCATCAATGCTGGTCACTTTTTAAGTACTGCTTCTTAAAAACAAAGGAACAGGTGATTCCAAAATGTTGGAAGTCAAGCAAGTGGAATAAAAGTGGCTAAGCAGGCATCTTCTTCTAGAGCTTAGGTGGAAAAGGAAAGTGTATGGACACTGGAAGCAAGATCAGGCGACATGGGAGGACTAAAGAGATGCCCTTTTCCATTGCAGGGAGAAAATTCATGTGGCCAAGGCTCAATTAGAGTTGGAGCTCGTCTTCTTTCCTGCCTGTCTTGAAAACAGGGACAAGACAGGCAAGAAAGAAGACCCTGCTAATTACAGGCCTGTCAGTCTCACTTTAGTGCCTGGTAAAAATATAAAGAACATTATTCTGGGAGTTATTAAAAAATACCTGAAAGATAACACTGTCATTGGTCATAGCCAACAAGGATTCATGAAGGGAAAGTCCTGCTTAACAAATTTAATTTCCTTTTTTGACCAACGTAGTTGATGAAGGGAAGCCAAACGGTGTAATCTTTTTGGAACTTTCGATACTCTTTCTCATAGTATCCTTCTGGACAAAACGTTCGGCATACAGCTAGATAAAAACATAAAATGATGGGTGAACAATTGGCTGATCGATCAGGCTCTAAGGGTTATCATTAATGGGGTTAGAACAGGCTGGTGGCCAGTAACTACAGGGGTTTCCCAGGGCTCCATTTTGGAACTAGTTCTCTTCAATGTTTTTATAAATGGTCTGGATGCAGGACTCCAACACATACTAAATAAGTTTGCAGAAGATAAAAAATTGGGGGGAATATTTTTGCTAATATTTTGATGACTCATTTAGGGTAAGAAATACAAAGTGCAATTTAAAGCAAGTATACATACAATCTCAAGTAAATTGTTAATTATTGCATAAAAACTGGATTTTCATGAATTAGTGAGATGATTGTTAACAAGGGCAACTTCTGGGAAAAAAAAAAAATGCATGAAATTATCCGACTAAACAGGTGTAACATATATAGTATAAGTTCTCTTTAATGTTTTGATAAATGACTTGGATGCATGAGCTGAAGGTACGCTGAGTAAGTTTGTGGTTGATACTAAATCAGGAGGAGCTGTTAACTCTGTTGAGGGTAGAAAGGCCTTGCAGAGAGATCTTGAGAGACTAGAGGGCTGGGCAATCACCAACTGTATGAAATTTAACAAGAGCAAGTGCTGGATTCTAAACTTGGGATGGAGTAATCTTGGCTATATGTACAGACTGGGGGATGAGACGATGGAGAGCAGCTCCACAAAAGGAATCTGTGGGGTTTTGGTCAACAACAGGTTGAACATGAGCCAGCAGCGTGCCCTGGAAGCCAAAAGGGCCAATTGTACCCTGGGTTGCATAAAGCACAGCATTGCTGACTGGCCAAAGGAAGTGATTGTTCCACTCTGCTCAAGTACTTAGTGTAGGTTTGAGCACCACAATATAAGGATATAAAAATATTAGAGAGCATCCAAAGGGGGGCAACAAAGATGGTGAAGGGTCTGGAGGGCAAGATGTATGAGGAGTGGCTGAGGTCCTTTGGTTTCTTCAGCCCAGAGCAGAGCAGGCCGAGGGGAGGCCTCATGGCGGCCTGCAGCTCCCTCACAAGGGGAGTGGAGGGGCAGGCGCTGAGCTCTGCTCTCTAGGGACAGCGACAGGACCCGAGGGAATGGCATGGAGCTGGGACAGGGGAGGGTCACGCTGGGTGTTAGGAAAAGATTCTTCACTAAGAGGGTGGTTGGGCACTGGAACCAGCTCCTCAAGGAAGTGGTCGTGGCACTGAGCCTGCAAGAGTTCAAAAAGTGTTTGGACAGTGCTCTCAGACAAATAATTTGATTTTTGGGTAGTCTTGTGTAGAGTCAGGAGTTGAACTCATTGTTCCTTGTGGGTCCCTTCCACTCCTGTGATTCTATTCTATAGGTGCATATTATTCTACAAGTGCATATTTTGCACATACACACACACGTGAAACATCAAAATATAGTAAAGTCCCTACTGAACATTGTTTGGAAAGCTTATGTTGTAGATTTTTTTTCTTTTTGAGTTAATAGTTAAGTCTAGTCGAGTTAATTGCTGCTTTGATGGAATGGAAGCCCCATAAATAAGCATCCTGCACATTCATCACTCTGCCTCAATCCTCCCTTGATGCTCACCCTGATGTAAATACAGAATCACAGCATCCTTTCTGGTTGTGACAATAAGCACTGTCAAGCAATCATCTAGTAATCATGTCAATTTAGCCTCATCGTAACAATGTAAGTATATGAATATATAAGTGCTTGGGGGGGAGGGGGAGGAGGAGAGTGTACTAATGTTGGTGTAAAGATGTCTTTTTAGACCTAAATTTAACCCTGTTTTGGAAGGTGCCAGTACAATTCACCCACCTAAGGTTAAAGACTGAAAATACCTTCTGTACGCCTGTCTTCTTGTATGTCCCCTGTCTGTCTGTTTGTCTGCAGATAACATGGTTCTACTTAAAGGTTATACTTCTTGTAACACCTTTCTTCAGAAATCTACATTTATAAAGTTATATAGTTTGGGGCAGTATGCTGTTTATTTGGAGAAAATGGTGCAGTGTGCAACATGTCAGAGGGCTGTTGCACTGTGAATGCTATCTGCTTATTGCTGGAAGCTCCAGCTGATTAAAACAAGTCAGTTGTACCTTGCAGGTCTAGGGTGAGTCCTAGATCAGTCAATGATATAATGCATAAATAGAAAGATCAGCACGGGTCTTTCATTAAGAAGCTGTCTGAGATGCTAGCTAGTGCCCTAGCTAGCTGGCAATGTGCTGACAGCTAGAGCAATTGCTTAGGAACAGGAGGAAAAAACTGGCGTAGGCAAAGTCCCCGAGCTGCAAGCAGACATCAGAATTTAAAGTTCCTAAAATAAAGCAACAAAGTTTGTATACGATGTTCTCATACTAAAAATAGGGAAGCTGAGTAACTCAGTGAGTGCCTTTTAAATCATTGCTGAAATAGATCTCTTAGCAGGTTTCCATGCAGTGTCTAGTCCATGCAAAAAAAAAAAAAAAAAAAAAAAAAAAATTAAGAATAGAAAGGGCAAATCAAGGGAAGTGATTCATATTTAAGTTGGTCAGAAAGAAAGCCAACAACCTGTCCTCTACAGAGAACTTGAAGAGAAGTCTGAATCCCACAGAGTGAGAGAAAAAGCAAACTTGGCCATCATTTCAAGTGCTAGAGGCACTTTTCTGAAGGCTGCATAAAATATCTTTGCAAACTACTGGGTATAAGGATGTGCCATACTTAATCTAGCCCTTTGGTTGTTTCAAGTTTTCTAGCCTGCAGGCAACGGCAAATCTTTCTCTAACAACTTATGCAGGGTGAAACTGAGATCGTTCATAAGAGATAGCAGCTTACAGAGGCAACGGCTTATTTACTGTCATTACAGTGATATATCCTGCCTATTTAAACATACCTTTGGCATCTAGCTAGAATGGGAAATGAACATAGCAATAGAGACTTCCTGCTGAATTGTTTGTACAGTCATTCTACCATTAATTTTCTTAAGCACAGTAAGCAGCCCTCGGCAGTATTTGGCTTCTAGGCATCTCGTAGTAGACTGACCTCTTTACATTTAAATAAGTTAGTTTGCTTAAAAGTAAGCTGCTCCTTCTATCCACAGATCAGATAGTTTCTTTACCTGATGGTAAATGTCACCAAGGAATGAGTAAATATAAACCTTTCATAGATATGATTTCTAGTCAGATGCCAGCAGCTATTACTATGTATCATGTTAGAATAGATATGCATAAAAACTGTCTGGTTTGACAGAATATAAAAGTTTTTTTTCCACTCTTTAGAAAAACTTGCCTTTAAAATGAATACCAAGTAGTCATCTGTCAAGTAGATGATCAATATCTATGAGAAAAATGAGGAAAAAGGGGAACATAACATGGGGAAGAGGAAGATGACTCCATGATTTGCAGGTCTGCACTAATTTGTTTTACCGTTGCCTTTGACTGCTGCTAACTAGAATTTCTGATTTACCCAGCTAGTGACAGGAAGGAATGACACAGGATGTGGGAGAAAAAAGCATGGCTTTCAGGCAAAACAAGTGCCTTTGACAAATTCTGTAGTGTATTTTCAGGACAAACAATCTCATCCTTTTTAAAAGCTTTTCAAATTCTGTGAGGAAATCAGCTTTTTGATGAAGAGCACCAGGTTCAAGCTGAACTAAAACACAGCCACACTTATGACTGGATATACATATTTTCTTTAAACTACTCACAAGCACTTTACTTCTGAAAAAGATACAGCCCATTTTCATCAAAATATTGACAAATATAGATCCTGGTGAAATCTGAGCATAAACTTGAATGACAAGATAGCATCAATTTCTAAAATTTCCTGTTTTTCTGCTATGTCTTGGTCAGAAGGAACATTTGCTCCTCTATTTAATAGTGTGGGCATACCTACATTCCTTTCAAAGATTGGGCTAAAATATGTGTTAGGCTTAAATAGAGACTATCTAGCTGCAGAGCTGGTGGTAGTATGGAGACAGTGGATTTTGCTACAGCAACACCATAACTATTGCTTGAGCTAAGTATTTTACAACTTGGTCGGTAATTGTCTTTAATTGCAGGTTAGGCAAGCCTGGATGTGCACTAGAGGTGAGCTTCCTCAGGACTTTGGCTGCTCAGCGCAATGCTCCATGCTCTGTATGCCACCATAATGTTCCAGGCCACTTCAAAGCCTCGTAAAGGCACAATTCACTGCATCACTCCCTACTCTGCACTCAGCTGCAGTTCATAAGGATTAGAAGTGCTCCTGAAGTGATTAGTTAAGATCTGCTTCTGCTACAATAGCAGGGAAAATCCAGTTGACATTATTGGAAAGAGTATCACAGCTGTAGTAAAGATACATGAGAGAGAAAGTGGCATGTTAGGAAACCTAATCCTTTTACCAGCTTAGGTAGAATTATTTCTGATGGGAAAACATAGATGACTATCCTGTTCAAAGGTATAAGCTTAGTTTTATTTGCATCTAGATCTACAGGATGAAGCTGTGTGTGTGAATAAAACTGCATGTGGAGTTCGGTGTCTATTTAAGTTTGTCTATGGGAATTCTATAATCTTAATGATCACATCATATCAAGATGAGGTATTAAATCAAACATCTCTTCTAGTTTGCAGATGAAATGATTTGCCCAGAGGGTCTTACTTTATGTGTAGTAATTGCATACCATCCTTTCACAGTGGAAACAAAGTGTTTGGGAATGAATACTTGAGATCTTCAGAATGTTTACTTAGAGAACAGAGGTAATTGTAGGATCAATATCTGCTTTAAAACTAAAGGTTGTGCTAGTTAATATTTTATACAGAGAAATAGTTACACTACATAAGAAACCTGATGAAAAGCACATACCTCTTGTAAATTTAATGAACCAACCCAAACACTCTGTATTGTCTGAAAATAACATGAGGATTTGAAACAGCCTCTGAGCATGTGAAATCAGTGTATAATATTTTAAGTTGAAAATATAGGCGGAAAAAAACACTTTGGGGACTTCTTTGAGGGTCAACAGCTGATTGGAAGAGATAGGATCCACTTAACTTAGTGTGGCAAGTCTATCTTTGCCAATAGCCTTAGCATAGGCCAGCAAGGAATCTGGTATGGACAGCTTTAAACTAGCTATATTGAGACTGGAGGGTGGGGAGAAATTTCTCAATGAGAGAAGTTGTGGATGGGGTAGGGAAGCCAAGGACTGGAGTGATGGGAATAAGAGGGACATAGCAATCAAACTGAACTGAAGTGCAATTTCTTTGACTATAGACATCTCAGGGATCAAGGAGGTGTGGCAGGACAGCTCACATGAAAACATGGTTGCTGTCATACTGGGTATCTGCTTATAGATCTCATGATCAGAAAGATGTAGATGAGGCCTTCTTCAGACTACTGGAAGAAGTGTTATGCTCACAGGCCCTAGCCATTTAGGAGAAACTTTATACACCCTGATATCTGCTGGAGGGACAACACTGAAGGGCTCAGGCAATCTTGGAGAACTTTTAGACTGCATTGATGATAACTTGCTGTCACAGGTGATTGAGGAGACAAAAAGAAAGGTTCTCTGATGCACCTGTTGCTTACAAACAAGGAAGAACTTTTTGTGAATGTGAAAGCTGGGGGCAGCCTTGGCTGCAGTGACAATGAGATTGTGGAGTTCATGATCCTATGAAGAGGAAGGAGGGCAAAAAGATGGACCATAGTCCTGTGTTTCAGAAGGGCAGACTTTGTCTTATTAAGAGCTCTTTTTGGAAGATTCCTGTGGGATAAACCCCAGAGAGAAGAAGAAATGGCTGATTTTCAGGGATCATCTTCTAACTCAAGAAAGGTCCATCTAAATAAGTAGGAAATGAAGAAAAGGCGTTGGGAGGCCTGCATGTGAGCTCCTAAGTGAACTCAGGCATAAAAAGGAAGCATATAAGAGATGGAAAAGGGGTCAGGTGACCAAGGAGGAGTATACTCGCTGTCCATACTTACAGTGATGGAGTTTGGAAAACTAAGGATAACCTGGATTTGAATCTGATAAGGGGTATGAATGGTGACAAGAATGAACTTTACAAGTATATAAACAATGATAGGAAGACTCAGGAAAATACTGGCCTGTTGCTGAATGTGGCAGGGAAACTGATGATGAATGGTATACAGAAAGCTGAAGTACTTAATGCTTTCATCGCCTTAGTCTTTACCGTTGAGACCAGACATCAGGAATCCCAGGCCCCAGAGATCAGAGTGAAAGTCTGGAACAAGGAAGAACATACCTTCAGTGGAGGATGACCAGCATAGGGAACACTTAAAGAAACCTCACATACACAAGGGGGCCTAATGGATTGTACCCACAAGTGCTGAGGGATCTGTTAGATGTCACTGCTAGTCCAGTCTTGATTATCTGTGAAATCTCCTGGCACTTGGGAAAGATTCCTGAAGACTGGAAGACAGAAAATGTCACTTCTATCTTCAAGAAGGGCAGGAATGAATTCCTAGGGAACTACACACCAGTCAGCCTCACTTGTGGTAGGTGGTAGAGCAACAGATTCTGGAAACTAATTCCAAACACGTGAAGGAAAAGAAGCTTAGCAGGGAGTAATCTCTATGGATTTATGAATGGGAAATCATGTTTCACCAACCTCTTTTCCTTCTATATTGAGTTGACTAGCTTGGTGGACAAAGAGCAGTGGATGTTTATGTCAAATTTCTTAAGTATTTTGATACCACCTTCCATGATATCGTAAAGGACAAGCTGATGAAATACAGGTTAGATAGCGGATAGTGAGGTGGATTGAAAATTGCCCTAATAGCTGGTTCCAGGGGGTTGTGACTAGGATAAATTCATCTGGAGGCAAGTCACAAGGGGACAATACTGGGGCCATTACTGTTTAACACCTTCATTCATGACCTGGGTGGTCAGCAAGTTTACAGATTATACCAAAAAAAAAATAAAAAAAATAAAAAAATAGGAGTGTCTAGTAGACCAGGTGGTTGTGCAGCCATCTAGTGTGACCTCAGTAAGCTGGAAGACTGGGATAACAAAAATCTCATCAAAGTCAACAAAAGGAAATGCAAAGCCTGCACTACGGAAGAAAAAACCCAAAGCACCAGCTCACGTCAAATGCTAACCCATTGGGAAGCAGGTTGCATAAAAAGCCCTGGGAGTGCTGGTGAGCAAGGACTTGAACATGAGCCAGCAATGTGATGTTGTTGGCAGAGACAACAAGCAGCACACTGGAAGCTTGGAAGCTGGCAATGCTTAGGAAGAACATTGCCATTAATTCCAGGGAGGTGATCCTTCCATTCTACTCAACACTGTACTCAGGCAGCACAGCACCTCTGCAGCACTGCATCCAGTTCTGGGCTTCACAGGACAAGGGAGTTGGGGACAGTGAGACTCACTGTAAAGACAAGAGGCAATGGACAGATACTCAAATGGTGGCTAGACATGGTCCTGGGCTACCTGCTTTTGCTAACGCTAGCATAAAAGCACTTAGTAAGGTAGTTGGACTAGATGATATGTCAAGAGGTCTCCTTCCAATGTAAAAAAAATCTGCGATTCTGTTACTTTGACCTGTGACAGATTCACAAGAATACAATTGAAATTCCAAATTAATATTGTAAGCTACTTGTTAGCAGAGAATATTCTTATCTGTAGGAAACCTGTTTACACTAGATTAGTAGACAAAATACTGTGTCTGGTGTTTGACAGAAAATGAATCTTCCCTAAAGACCAGTAACATTTTATATCATTACAGCACTTCAAGTTTTCTGATATAGCCATGTAAATATCACATCTTCCAAAAAAATGTAAGTATCTATTTCTTTTGTGCAAAAAAACTCATGGTCCTTTGATAGGAATGTATTTTCTGGATTACTGAGGGAGAGCAACACTGATTTTGAAAGCAGTTTTATCTTCATTTATACTTTAATGTCAGAGCCTGTGCTGATATGAATGAACATCAGTCTATTCAAGTAGATATATCTGTAGTTCTCCACCCCAGCACTCCCCAGTCAAGCAGGAGACCTTGAGTATCTGTGTAATGCCTTTATGATTTGTCTTCAGAACATTCCTCAAAACCTTCTTTTGGAGAAATGCCTACAAAAACATGCCATGGTTAAACTGTGTGTGTATAGTCTCTACTGCTTGTCACAATGACCAGCTCCAGCTTATTTTTCCATGATTTCCTCTGTGTTCCTGTGCTCATCTTTTGCTTTTTCCCTCACACTTGCATTGTAGGCTGTTTCAAGCAGGAAAGTACTCACACTGGTCAGTTCTTTTGTATTTCAGTTCTGCATTTGTCTGGGATATTCTTTCATTTTGATAATCCTTTGCAGAGACAGTACAGGTACTACTGCTAATGTTCTTGCTATTACTGTTTTTACCAGCTGAGGATCTGATCTCATGTTTACATAAACATAATTCTGTTATTTTGACTGGAACTGGCTCTTCCTTACAACAAATCACCTCTCAAGAATGCAACTTTTTGTACTTGGCACTCTCCCTCACTGCTGAGGAGAGTTCAGAACCAAAGTACAGCCGCTTTGAGTTCATGTTGTCACAACCATGTAGGCATTTTGTGTAAATCACTGCTTCAGTGCTTCATTTTTTCTCTTTCAGGTTTAGTGCTGTTAGGAAGTCTTTAACTACTCAAACTTTACTGCCTTTTAAAAATTAATTTAGTACTAATCAATTTAATGTGATTGTCCAGGAAAGTATGTAGAATCTGGCCTTACTAGAATTAAATTTCTCAGCACCAAGCTAGATGTTTCACTGCCACAGCATGACAGTGGACTTACAGTTTACTGGAAGGGTTACATTAACTTCCTGTAGTTAATTTTCTCTTTGCTCCCTTCTTTTACTTACAAGTACTGCCTAGTCATAAAAATTAGTAAATTTAATTAGCAGTCTTTAATCAGGCAATACAAATTATCAGATCAGTCCTGTGGCATTGCAGATCAGACATATCTTTCTATTATGCCTTGAAACTAGGCTACAGCTCTTGAGCATTCCACAGAAACTCAAATTTGGCCTTTCTGCAGATGAGAGAAAACAGCTGGCTAGAGGACTGAGGAAATATATTAAAATAAAATAAACTCAGTATTTAAATACTTATATGCACAATACATTAGAGAATTGAATCTTTACTGAAAAAGAGAAAGTTCATATTCAGTTTCCATTCTGTTTCCTGTACATCATTTTTATGGGTCTCTTGAAATGATGGAACTCTAAATTTGCCTTGGGCAGTAACTTCTTATGTTATAAAATACACAGATGTGTCTGTAGTGACTTCAGACTGCTTTTGTGCTCTCTGAAAGCAGGCCAATAGAGGTGTGCTTTACCACCAGTAGGTTTTGTTTATTACAATACATTCCGATAACAGATAGCCAGCTGGTAAGCTAAACAGAAGCCTCTCAGTAAGCAGTCTTTCCTTAGAGGATACACTCCATTCTTAAAAACATTAGAAATTATTATTATTTTTTTTTAATTTTTAGTTGGGAAGATTATGAATTTTGTCAGAAAAGAAAAACAGAGCCCAACATGTATTTAAGATGCAACAAGAATTATTTCAAAAATGAGTCTCTTATTTAGCAACTTCAGGGAACTTACATTAATTTAATAATTCATACGTCCTGCTTGTTAAATGTAATAGAGTAACTGCCTATTTCCACTTTGCTTCATGTCGTTTCTCATTATCACAATGGATACTATTAAATATCCAATCCTTTTTTAAGCTAATTTGCATCAGGCTTAATGTGATTTGGAACCTTTAAGGATTATGGATATGTTTTGTTTCTCGTTAGTTTCTGACAATCAAAATGTGCAAAAGAAAAGGATTGCTATTACTGTATCAGTATATTTGGTTGCTTTTTTCCAACACCCTATTTATCTTAAAGGGAGGAAGGAAAGCAGCTAAGCACTTTATCAAACAAATTAAAACCTATTCCATACTTGCATTTTCTAAGCAAAAGTTATCAAGAAAAAGAAAGAAATATCCACTCTGGTAAGTCTTTTAAGTCTATTACTCTGAGCATCCTTTCTTTTTCTTTTCTTTCCATTTTTTTCTTTTTTCTTTCTTTCTTTATTTCTTTCTTTTTTTTTTCTTTTTTTTTTCTTTTTTTTTTCCTTCTTCTTATTTTTTTTAATAGTAATCATTGAGCTGGCAGAAGAGGTCCTCTGGGAGGTGAAAACATTCTTTGAAGACTTTCATTTGCTGTTCTCCAGTGTTCCTCCCCTTTTCCTTTCCTTCCTTCCTTCCTTCCTTCCTTCCTTCCTTCCTTCCTTCCTTCCTGTCTTTCCTGTCTTCCTTCCTGTCTTTCCTGTCTTCCTTCCTTCCTTCCTGTCTTTCCTGTCTTCCTGGCTTTTCTTCTTTATCAGGTGCTTCCCAGGTACTTGTCACTCTTCCTCTGGACAATTAGTGATCTCTGAAATTAGCTTGTCCTCGGTCATGCCAGAGTAGCTTGCAATGGGATCATTTCAATACAACTGGAAGAACCATTCCTAAATGTCAATTGAATGATTTCTAAGGTGCTGTTTGTCCTCTGTGGAAATAATTTCAGTTCATGTTTTCTTGTGGTTGAGCGAGATGAAAATAGTTCCATTTCTACATATCATGTCATTATACTAATATGTACTGCACTCACTCAGTCCTATTCTACTTAGCAAAGTGAGACTCTTTGAGAAGTTATTTCTATTAATAACAAGCTTTACATGATTCAAATAAAATGAGCAATTAAAATGTCTCCAGGAAGACCATCATTTTCTAGAAAAATTCTTACAGAACAGTGGATGACAGAATTATTTTTCCCCTCCTATATGTGAAGCAACTTGGATACCTAGAGGTATACTTAAACTTTAAAGCCTGATATTGTTGAAGGTATTTTAATTTTGTAAAACGTATCAGATCCTACAGACAACCTTCTTCAAAATGCTAGCAACCGTGACAAGGACTAAGTTGTTCTAATCAGGTAATTGTTAAAGTAGTGTCTTCGTTGTTTCCTTTAAATCAGTTTCATTACTCAGACCTATGATCTATGAAGTCTGTACCAGCTAGTAAAGTACAATTCATCTTAAATTAAAATGATCCTTTTCTTTGACAAGACAATACAATGTTCTTTGTCATGCAATGAATTATATGAGTATGCTTGTCAGTATAAATTTTCTGGCAACAGTAATAAAGTATTCTATCATTCATTTTATTGCTGGAGAAAATAATCTTTTCTTATTCGTACTGACGTAGCATTTCCATTACTCCTTAAGAAAGACTTGGCAATACTTCAAAATGAGTGTTATTAGAAAACATTCTATTACTGCTCAGTAAATATATTACTTTCTTTACTGTTACACCTACCATTCTCCCAAGAAGTCTTGCTTTGATTACACTGGTATGTTCTGGCTCAGGAGCAGCCTGCTTCAGAATCTGTCCATCCACAAAAGTACTTGGCTTTCCATGGAAGCATGTCTCACATGCACAATGACATTACAATTGAAACAGCTCACAAAATTTCCCTCACCATCAAGTCCTAGAATTTCTACTGTGGCCAAATAGCACTGATTTCTAGTAAGCAGGTGTTAGTCAACTTAATGCAATTGTCAATCTCCCCTAGTTTTAATTTATATAATTGAATATTACTTGCTCTCATTGTAGTTTCTTCTCAGCTGTAACTAGACAGAAATACTCTAGAGTACTTCAGTGTTCAGTCTTGAAAGATTTTGTTGATAATCAGTAAAGTATTTAACACTATGAATTGTGAATATTTTGTGTTGTGTATCCATGTCCCTTGTGGTTTAACATGGCAGACAGTACCACACAGCTGTTTACTCACACCCCCACAGTGAGGTGGGGGAGATCAGAAGAAAAAGGTAAAGATAATCTAATAGGACAGAAAATGAGGGGGAAATATTAATAGTAATAGAAGTAATAAAAATGTACAAAACAAGTGATGCATGATGCAATTGCTCACCAGCCACTGACTGATGCCCATTTAGTCCCTGAGCAGTGGCAGCCACCCAACCCTGGCCAAATCCCCCAGTTTTATGGCTGAGTACGATATCATATACTATAGGACATCCCTTTGGCTACTTAGGGTCAGCTGTCCTCCTTCAGTCCCTTCCCAGCTCCTTGTACACCCCCAGCTTCCTCACTGGGAGGGTAGCATGAGAAGCTGAAAAGCATTTGGCTCTGTGTAAGAACTGCTCTGCAACAACTAGAACATCAGTATGTTATCAACATTTTTTTTTGCCTAAATATAAATCATTGAACCATACCAGCCACTATGAAGAAAAATAACCTTATCACAGTGAAAACCAGGACAGCTCTAAAAAGATGGGTATGCAGTGCCAGCAGAGTGCGCTGAGCTGAACTTCATCTACAGTTCTCCTTCAAGTAAAGAAGTGAGATAATTGAGTCTTTGCTAAAAATATACAATGAAAAAAACAAGCAATAATTAATACTTCAGTAGTAACACACATGATGCATAAAGTTTGTGTTGCTATGTTAAACCTTCATTTATCTAGATGCAATTTAGGAACATGAATTTAATTTGCAGTTGATCTGGAAATATGCAGAATAATATAGCTTAGCAGATCATAGAATCATCATAGAATCATAGAATGGCTTGGACTGGAAGTGACACTAAAAATCATCTTGTTCCAACATGCCTGCCAGGAACAACATGCCTGCAGGAATGCCACCTGGTAAACTGTAGAATCATAGAATCATAGGTTTGAACCCATAGGTTTGGGTTAGAACCCCATCATAGAACCACACAGGTTTGGGTTAGAAGAGACCTTAAAGATCATCAATTTTAAACCACCCTTCCAAGGGCAGCAACACCTTCCAGTAGTAAACCAGGTTGCTCAAAGCCCCGTCCAACCTGGCCTTAAAAAACTCCAGTGATGGGGCATCCACAGCTTCCCTAGGTAACCTGTTCAGTGCCTCACCACCCTCAGAGTAAGGAATTTCTTCCAAATATATAATATAAATCTACTCTCTTTTAGTTTAAAACCATTACTCCTTCTCCTATCCCTATACCCCCTGACAAGAGTCCCTTTCCAGCTTTCCTGTAGGCCCCCTATAGGTTCTGGAAGGCCGCTATAAGGTCTCCCTGCAGCCTTCTCTTCTCCAGGCTGAACAACCCCAGCTCCCTCAGCCTGTCTTCATAGGAGAGGTGCTCCAGCCCTTTGACCATCTTCATTGTTTGCCTCTGGAGTTGTTCTAATATGTCCATATCGTTGTTGTGTTGGGGGCCCCAAAGTTGAGCACAGTATTCTAGATGGGTCTCATGAGAGCAGAGTGGGAGAATCACTTCCCTCAACCTGCTGTCCACTCTTCTTTTTATGCAGTCCAGGATACAGTTGGTTTCTGGGCTGCAAGCACAGTGTTGGCTCATGTTGAGCTTCTTATCAACCAACACCCCCAGATTCTTCTCCTTAGGGCTGCTCTCAATCCATTCTCTGCCCAGCCTGTATTTGTGCTTGGGATTGCCTTGGCCCAGATGCAAGCCCTTGCACTTGGCCTTGTTGAACTTCAAGATGTTCTCACTGGCCCACCTCTCAAGCCTGTCAAGGTCCCTCTGGATAGCATCCCTTCCCTCCAGCATGTCAACTTTACCACACAGCTTGGTGTCTTCGGCAAACTTGACCCCGCTGTCCATGTCACTAACAAAGATATTAAACAACGTGGGTCTCAGTACTGACCCTGAGGAACGCCACTTATTACTGATCTCTACTTGGACATTGAGCCGTTGACAGCAACTCAACTTGAGCGTGACCATTCAGCCAATTCCATACCCATCGAGTAGTCCATCCATCACATCCATGCCTCTCTATTCTGGGGACAAGGTTATCACACGGGACAGTGTCAAATGCTTTGCACAAGTCTAGGTAGGTGATGTCAGTTGCTCTTCTCCTATCCACCATTTCTGTAACCCCATCATAGAACGCCACCAGATTTGTCAGGCACGACCTACCCTTAGTGAAGCTATGTTGGCTCTCACCAGTCATCTCCTTATTTTCGATGTGCCTTAACATAGTTACCAGGAGGATCTTCTTCGTGATCTTGCTGGGTACAGAGGTGAGACTAATTGGCCTGTATTTCCTCAGGTCTTCCCTTTTTCCCTTTTAAAAAATGGAGGTTATATTTCCCCTTTTCTAGTCAGTGGGAACTTCACTGGACTGCTATGACTTCTCAAATACGATGGATGGAGGCTTAGCAAGTAGATCCACAGGTTCCCTCAAGGACCCATGGGTGTGTCTCATCTGGTCCCATGGACTTGTGCACCTTTATGTTTCTTAGCTGGTCTCAAATCATGTCTTCTCCTACAGTGGGTGATTCATCATTCTCCCAGTCCCTGCCTTTGCCTTCTGGGGCTTGGGCTATGTGTTTGAAGCTTGTGCTGGTGAAGACTGAGTCAAAAAAGTCTTTGAGTACCTCACCCTTCTCCATGTCATTTTTCCAATTTCCTTATGGATAGGGCCCACAATTTCCTTAGTCTTCCTTTTATCACTGATTCACCTACAGAAGATCAGGTTGCCCAGGGCCACTCCCAACCTTTCCTTGAAAAACTCCAGGGATGGGTCATCCACAACTTCTCTGGGCAACCTGTTCTAGTGCCTCACCACCCTCTGAGTAAAGAATTTCCTCCTGACATCTAATCTAACTTCCCTTTCTTTTGGTTTAAAACCATCCCCCCTTGTCCTTTTGCTACCTGCATGAGTGAATAGTCACTCTTCGTATCTTTTATAAGACCCGTTCATGTACTGAAAGTCTTCAGTGAGGTCTCTTTGGAGCCTTCTTATCTCCAGGCTGAACATCCCCAGCTCTTTCAGCTTTTCTTCAAAGGAGAGGTGCTCCATCCCTCTAGTCATCCTTGTGGCCCTAGTCTGAACCTATTCTTAGACGTCCACATCTTTCTTGTGTTGGGTACTGCAGAGCTGAACACAGTACTCCAGGTGGGGCCCTCACAAAGGCAGAATAGGGGGGTGCAATCACCTCCCTCAGCCTACTGGCCATTCCTCTGTTGGTGCAGCCTGGGATGCAGTTGGCCTTCTGTGCTGCAAGTGCACACTGCTGGCTCATGTTTAGCTTTCATCCCCAAGAACCTCCAAGTCCTTCTCCATAGGGCTGCTCTCAATGAGTTCTAAATGTCTGTACTCAGATGTTTGGAATTGCTGCAATACACGTGTAGCACCATGCACTTGGACTTGTTGAACCTCACTTGGTTCACAAGGTCAGTTCTCAAGTTTGTCCAGGTCCCTTTGGATGTCATACTTTCCTTCTATTGTATTAACTGCACCACTCAACTTGGTGTCATTATCTAAGTTTTGGCTTGTTATTATTTTGTTTGCTGAGTGGATGGCCAAAGAGTGTTGGAGACTCACGAATAAAGAAGACAATTAATAGAAAAGAAAATTAAGTCTCCTGTAAAATTCTATATGTAATCAAAATCTCCTTCCTGTCCAGTGAGATTTTCTGTGTGATTGAAGCATTATTTTCATACCACTCCTCATATGGGTAGAAAGCTGAAGAGAAATCAGTGAAATTTTAGTCTTATTCCATTTCCCCCACAAACCAATTAAAAATGGATAAAGTAATAAATATAAAGTGCTGCAGTTCTGAGTTACTGGGATTTTCTGTTTCAGTTTTTAAAATATAGGCTAAAGGTGCAAAAATCATGGCCTCAAGAGCAGTTTTATATCCAATGGAATACATTTAAATGTTAGAAAACCATCCATGTCAATTCTTAGAAACCCAACTTATCAGCCCACGCTGAGACTGCCATTTGTTTGCTCCTTTGTATTGCTGTAAGTCTCTAGCATGGCAACACGCCCTCGAGGTAATGACAAAGAATAGATAAAGGCTCATGCATTGCTGCTGAATATTCCTTAACACAGAACCCATACACACTCTTTCCTATAGAGGGTTTCATCTGCTTGATGAAAAAATTGAGCTTATAAAGAGTTGAGTTTGAGAGACTAGAAAGGGTAAGGGAAAAAAGGAATACTTTTTTTTTTGTTCTTTTTTTTCTCTTTTCCCCTCCCTTCTTCTTCTCATTATTCTTTTTCTTTAATATCTGATCAATATTCATGTCCCAGTTTACTTCCTTCACTTATATCCAGAAACTTCCAGAACCCTATCCAGACCAAGGGGACTGCAAGAAGGACTGCTGCCCAGATAACAGTCAATCCTACAATATCCTTATTACGACAGCACACATCACAGTGCTTCAGCTTCTGTAGATTTATTATTATTATTATTATTATTATTATTATTATTATTATTATTATT
>SNRU01011882.1:0-21307 GCA_006130075.1 Branta canadensis | reverse complement strand
GGTTGGGTTAGGTCAGCTGCCCTGGTGATATCCCCTCCTGGCTGTTTTCCCGCCCCCAGCCTGCTGGCTCTGGGGGGGTTAGAGGGAGTCCTGATGCTGTGCCAGCACTGCTCAGCAGCAGACACAACACTGGGGGGATACCAGTGCTGTTCTAGCTGCAAGTGCAGAGCACAGCACTGTATGGGCTGCTGCAGGGAAAGGTAACATCCCAGCCAGACCCAGTACACCTTCCACCTCGAATCAACTGCCCCAGGGCTGGAAACATAGTCCTACCATTTGCCATGGGCTGATCCAGACCCCTCTGGAAGAGGAGGAAGCTCCTGAACACCTCCAATACATTGATGACATCATCACATACGGCAACCTAGCAGAAGAAGTGTTTGAGAAAGGGAAGAAAATGTTCCAAATCCTTCTGAAAGCTTGCATTGCCCTAAACCAAAGTAAGGTCAAGGGACCTGCACAGGATATCCTGATGCAGGCTGGCTAGGTTCAGGGGGACTGCTGTCTGGGGACGGGCTGGGCATCGGTCAGTGGGTGATGAACAATTGCATGATGCATCACTTGCTTTGTACATGTCATAATAATAATCGTTATTGTTGTTGTTTTTACTGTTATTATTGTCTCTTCATTTTATGTCCTTTTAAACTGTCTTTATTTCAACGCAGGAGCTTTTGGGGGCTGAGGGCGAGCTAACAGCTGTGTGGTGCTCAGCTGCCTGCCAAATTAAACCACAACATCATGTTTGACAACCACACTCTAACGGCACAAATCGCATTTCTAAAATCAGTCTCGCCTGTGTTCAGAGAGGAGCAGTCGGGGTTGACTTCGGCCTGCTTCAGACACCACACCCCAGCAGAGACCCTGCTGCCTTCGGGAGCTGTCAGCCCTGAGACCTTGGGGACACCTCGAGGGAGCCCAATGGCACAGAGCAAGCGATGCCATGCTCGGGTGCTGTGCTGCTGAGCTGGGCCAGGCTCCTGGGCCTAAGGGGATCTCGTGGCAAGCGGACAGTGCTGCAGAGAGACAGCTGTGCCCAGGAGCAGCTCCTGTGCACAGTTCAGCTGGGCTGGGGGCTCTGCCCGCAGCTGGCACGGGGAGAGGAGAGAAGGAGAGAGGGCTTGGAGGCAGTGAGGAGCGCAGCAACAGAGGGCAGCATGTGGCAGGACAGATGTGCAGGCTCTTGGCACCATGAGTCTCTAGCAGCAGGGCCATGCAGGTGGGCTTGCCAGAGGGGTCTTCTACAGCTGCCACATTCGATGCCTGACAGCATCTGTCGGGATGGGTCTCTCTGTTTCTCCAGCGAGGAGTAGAAGATGCTGTAGAGAATGGCATTTAGAAGGGGGCATTCCAAGAAGAAGACTCAAGCTTGGTTTATCTGAAGGGAAAGGCTTTTATGGATTCTGTGCTTTCAGATTCCTGCAGTGGAGGGGAATCTGAGTGAATCTGAGCACATAAACTGTGGGATCGGTCTATGAGCATGGACAGGGAGGAGACGTGGGAACACAGAACCAGCTCCCAGCAGGGACACGGGCAGGCAGCAGGGACATGGGCAGGCGGTGAGAGGGAGCTGCTGCCAGAAATGCTGTGCAAGGGAGGGCTCAGGCTGCCTTTTCCCTCCTTGGTCAGAACCCCATGTCCAGAAGCAGGAAATGCCCAACAGCAGCTCTGTGAGCGAGTTCCTCCTGCTGGCATTCGCAGACACGCGGGAGCTGCAGCTCCTGCGCTTCGGGCTCTTCCTGGGCATCTACCTGGATGCCCTCCTGGGCAACGGCCTCATCCTCACCGCCGTAGCCTGCAACCACCGCCTCCACACCCCCATGGACTTCTTCCTCCTCAACCTCGCCCTCCTCGACCTGGGATCCATCTCCACCACTCTCCCCAAAACCATGGCCAATGCCCTCTGGGACACCAGGACTATCTCCTATCAAGGGTGTGCTGCACAGGTCTTCTTTACTGTCTTCTTCGTCGTGGCAGAGTATTCCCTTCTCACCATCATGGCCTACGACCACTACATTGCCATCTGCAAGCCCCTGCACTACGGGAGCCTCGTGGGCAGAAGAGCTTGTGCCCAGATGGCAGCAGCTGCCTGGGGCAGTGGCTTTCTCAATGCTGTCCTGCACACAGCCACTACATTTTCCCTGCCCCTCTGCCAAGGCAATGCTGTGGACCAGTTCTTCTGTGAGATCCCCCAGATCCTAAAGCTCTCCTGCTCGGACACCTACCTCAGGGAAGTTGGGGCACTTGTGTGTAGTG
This sequence comes from Branta canadensis, assembly GCA_006130075.1. Taxonomy (NCBI): domain Eukaryota; kingdom Metazoa; phylum Chordata; class Aves; order Anseriformes; family Anatidae; genus Branta; species Branta canadensis. The sequence goes on along the minus strand of SNRU01011882.1, from coordinate 19,054 downwards.
TTTCTTTAGTCTTTGGTTGTTTTGTTTTCATTGTGCTGTCCTATGTGCAGATCTTCAGGGCAGTGCTGAGGATCCCCTCTGAGCAGGGCCGGCACAAAGCCTTTTCCACGTGCCTCCCTCACCTGGTCGTGGTCTCCCTGTTTGTCAGCACTATCAGGGTTGCCTACCTGAAACCCCCTCCATTTCTTCCCCATCCCTGGACCTGGTGGTGGCAGTTCTGTACTCGGTGGTGCCTCCAGCACTGAACCCCCTCATCTACAACATGAGGAACAAGGAGCTCAAGGGTGCCCTGAGGAAATTGATCACTAGATGTGTTTCGGAAGCAATAAATTTCCATTCTAGCTCTGCAGATGACTAATAATGTCAATGACTACAAGAACAACTAATATTATATATATAATTATTTTTGTGTGTGTTTGTGTATTTATGAGTGTTTTCATTACAGGAGTTTCTTTGTTTTAATATGGCTAAAGTTGCCCATTAAAATGATATGATTCATCTCATTTCTTTTACAGTATGTACCTGTCACGTATCGCTCAGACACTCTGTACATGAGTAGCCAAGCCCTCTGTGAGTTTAAATAAAGTGAAGGAGCCTGCACTGCCTTCCTTGTGTGACGTCCTTCCTCTGAGAGTTGCTCTGGCTCTGCAGGGGCAGTGCCATGTGCAGGGCTGCAGAGGAAAAGAGTCCCATCCCAGCAGCACGGCCAGGGAGCACCAGCGCTTGGGGCATGCCGAGCTGCTCTCTTGCCACTGCCACCGTCTTGTGCTGAGCCCTGCTGGTGGGGTCAGGCCCGGCTGCTCCTGTAGCTTGGTGCCAGTGCTGCTGTGGGGGCTGTGCTGGGACTGCAGGCAGGGACAGGCAGTGGGCACGGCAGTGGCACAGCTGGCCTGCGCTGCAGCACTTCCCTCCTAAGGGGGGATCTCCTCCAAGGTGGACTGACCACAGCTCAAGGGCTCAATCTGCTGTGAGCAGGCAGAGGAGAGCTCTGCAGCCCCAGGGCACGCAGCAGCCCCAGCCAAGGAGTCTGGCGAGTGATTTGACTGCAAGGTCCCTCCTACCCTAACACCTCCCAGAACTGGCACGGCACTGGCTCCTGTGTGTCAGAGAGGCTGGGAGCCCAGGAGGTGTGCCATGGGCTGGAAGGATCACAACCAGCTCACTTCTACCTGGGCAGATTCTGGCCCAAAGAGGGGGTGTTTTGTAGGTGTGGTATTACGAGGGCAGTGGTGCCTCAGAAGCTCCAAGTCCAGTAGGAAGCTAATGGCTGTTAAGTGGCCTGGGAGGTGACTTTTTTTTGAAGCAGCTGACTGGTCATCCCTTGACTCCTGGCTGGGATCTGTGCCTTTAGGCTCACATCTGCTGGTCTCCATGATAGGACACCAGATGCATCTGCTCTGCACACAGTCTGTGAGATCCTCTCTTCCTAAGTATTGGGTAGGCCCCATAGAGGAAGAGGTCTTGGATTGGGATTGTCATGTCAAATTTTCAGCTTTTGCCTGAACTCATCCTTCAGGGTTCCTTTTGTGGTAGTGCAGAGCTGCTGGGCACATTGTGCAGGGTGCTCCTACAGCCTTTGTGTCCTTCTCTGTACTGGCTTGGGAGCTGCTTCTTTCTCAGGAGCAGGGTAGCCAACAGAGGTGAGACAGATACTCTGAGTTCAGGAAAGCCATCAGAAAGCTGCCCCGAAGAAGATGACTGATATGGGGAAGTCAGGAGAAGCCTGGCCAGGAGAGATGTGAGATTTGGGGGAGGGAAGAAGAGCTTGGCCAGCAGAAGCTAATGATTTTGGAGAGGTAAGAATGCTCAGGTAATGTCGATCCCACCATAAAGCAGACTTAAAGCAGACATGTGAGGCCCTTACCCTATTTTAACCTGCAACATTAATACCTAAATCTAAATGCCACTCCACACCCTGACAGGAATCCACTGCTCTAAGTTTTGACCACAATATCCCTTGAGCCAAAATTAGTCCACAACCCCTTTCCATTACCTTATCTCTCTTGCTGACCCTTAACACTAGCATTAAAAAGCTCTATTTAACCTTAGCCTTCTTGCAGAAGTAAAAAAAAAAACGCTAAAAAAAGGAGCTTGCACATAAGCTAACCACAGACCTGACACCCCAAGCAGAACACCAAACCCTCCCACTCAATATTTGCTTAAGCTCTCACCCAGAAAGGTTCGCCGTAGTCCCTAATGCCATATATGAACAACTAACATCCAAACCCTGTCCTGCTGTGCATTAACCTCCTCAGTTTCAGCCCCTCTCCTAACCCTTAACGTTAGGTTCTCGTTCTCCTGGGGCAAGGCAGGAACCGTGAGGTTGCTGTGCAGTCACATGGCATTAAGAGATGAGTGTCAGGGGCCATGGATCTGATCAGCTTGTGGGCCACAAGGAGGAGATGGGTGGGAATGCTCTGCTGAGCTCACCTCTGCCTCAGGATCTCCTGCCCCAGCAGGAGGAATGGGACTGGGGCAGGGACTGGGAGGTCACTTCTGTCTCTGCAGCTGATAGGGCAGCAGCAGGAACGTGTCACGCAAAGGGACTGTGAGGTCCCTTGTGTCTGGAGGTGGCAGGTCACCCTTGGCTTCTCCCTGGGATCGGCACTTTGGGGCTGACATCTGCCAGTGGCCCTGCTAGGCCAGCAGAAGGCCCCTGCTTGGCATGCTGACTGTGGGATCCCCTCTGCCTCCATCCCCAGGAGGACCCAGACAGAAAGAAGGCCCTCATATGGGTTGTCCTGTCCCTTCTGCTTGAGTCCACGACTTCACAGCAGGAGGCCCAAGGCTTGGCTGTGTCTACAAAAGAAGCTGCAAGGCCAGCAGCAGGCCCAGGCCTTGGAAGATGCTGCTGAGGTGACTTCTGTGTTCTTGGCTGACACGCCGCAAGGAGCCTGATGGGTTGGGATGCCTCCTTCAGGAGTGGTTTCCACCGTGATGGAGCTTTCTTTGGTAGTAGGAAAGAACAGGAGAGATAAAAGTGCCACAAAGTGCACCTTGGAAGGGTGGCACTGGCCACGAGGAGGAAGAAATGTCCCTCAAAGTGTTGTGCTGTGGTGACAGAGGTCACCGAAAGAGAGTCTATGATCACACCCAGGCTTTGTGTTTCGAGGAACAGCTGATGAGGGTTGACAAGACATCTCAACCCTTCGTGCCCCACGTTGGGCGCCAAAAGGACTGTTGTGGTTTAACCTGGCTGGCAGCTAAACACCACACAGACGTTCGCTCACCCTCCCCCCTCCCTCTCTCGGATGGGGGAGAGAAACGGGAAAGTGAAGCCTCTGAGTTGAGATAAAGACAGTTTATTAAGACAGGAATATAATAATAACAATAATAATAATAAGTGATAATGATAATAGTATTACTAATAATAATGTGTAAGAAACAAGTGATGCACAATGCAATTGCTCACCACCTGCTGACCGATGCCCAGCCTATCCCCGAGCAGCCGGCCCCCCACCCCGGCCAGCCACCCCTATATATTGTTTAGCATGACGTCAGATGGTATGGAATACCCCTTTGGCCACTTTGGGTCAGCTGTCCCGGGTCTGTCCCCTCCCAGCTCCTGCTGCACCCCTAGCCTGCCCGCTGGCAGGACAGAGCGAGAAGCTGAAAAGTCCTTGGCCTGGTGTAAGCACTGCTCTGCAACAATTAAAACATCAGCATGTTATCAGCGCTCTTCTCATCCTAATCCAAACCATAGCACCCTACCAGCTACTAGGAGGAAAATTAACTCTGTCCTAACTGGAACCAGGACAGATATCCACCCCTTATTCCATACCATTCATGTCATGCTCAGGTTACACTCTTTCCAATACCTTGTAATTAATCACCATTTTCATCTATGATATATAGCAATCATGGTAGTGATGACATACAGTATTATATAATAATTAACATACTACAATTCAACTCATGGGCTATTCTCACCCAGTAGTAAATCCCCTTGAGGTACACACCGGACCTCCCCATTCTTTTGCATTACCCACCAAGTGCATCCAGGTCCCTGAGCAAAAGCAATTCCACGAATGGGTTTGCCTTTTCCTGAGGCAGGAGTAGCCCAGACTGTTTTACCCAGCATGTTTCTTATGTGCCCTACAGGAACTTTATCCCCTTCTACAGTGCGTAACAGGTTTGATTGGGCAGGTCCAGCCCGGTTGGCAGATCCCCTAGTATTGACTAACCAGGTGGCCTTTGCCAAATGTGTATCCCAATTTTTGAATGTCCCAGCACCCATTGCTTTCAGTATAGTCTTCAACAGTCCATTGTATCGTTCAGCTTTCCCAGAGGCTGGTGCATGATAGGGGATGTGATACACCCACTCAATACCATGTTCTTTGGCCCAGGTGTCTATAAGGTTGTTTCGGAAATGAGTCCCGTTGTCTGACTCAATTCTTTCTGGGGTGCCATGTCGCCACAGGACTTGCTTTTCAAGGCCCAGGATAGTGTTCCGGGCGGTGGCATGGGGCACAGGATATGTTTCCAGCCATCTGGTGGTTGCTTCCACCATTGTAAGTACGTGGCGCTTGCCGTTGCGGGTTTGAGGGAGTGTGATGTAATCAATCTGCCAGGCCTCTCCATATTTATATTTCAGCCATCGTCCTCCATACCAAAGAGGCTTGGACCGTTTGGCTTGCTTGATTGCAGCACATGTTTCACAATCATGAATAACCTGTGCTATAGTGTCCATGGTCAGGTCCACCCCTTGATCACGAGCCCATCTGTATGTTGCATCCCTACCTTGATGGCCTGAGGTGTCATGGGCCCATCGGGCTATAAATAATTCACCTTTATGTTGCCAGTCCAGGTCCACCTGAGCCACTTCAATCTTAGCAGCCTGATCCACCTGCTGGTTGTTTTGATGTTCTTCAGTAGCCCGATTCTTGGGCACATGAGCATCTACATGGCGTACCTTTACAACCAGGTTCTCTACCCGGGCAGCAATATCTTGCCACAATGCCGCAGCCCAGATGGGTTTGCCCCTGCGCTGCCAGTTGTTCTGCTTCCATTGCTGTAACCACCCCCACAGGGCATTTGCTACCATCCATGAATCTGGATAGAGATAGAGAACTGGCCACTTTTCTCGTTCAGCAATATCTAAAGCCAGCTGAATGGCTTTCACTTCTGCAAACTGACTCGACTCGCCTTCTCCCTCAGCAGCTTCTGCAACTCGTCGTGTAGGACTCCATACAGCAGCTTTCCATCTCCGATGCTTTCCCACAATACGACAGGACCCATCAGTGAACAAGGCATATTTCTTCTCATTTTCTGGTAGCTTGTTGTACAGTGGGGCTTCTTCAGCACGGACCACCTCCTCCTCTGATGATATCCCAAAGTATTTGCCTTCTGGCCAGTCATTAATCACTTCCAAGATTCCTGGGCGACTGGGGTTTCCTATTCGAGCCCGCTGAGTAATCAGTGCAACCCACTTGCTCCATGTAGCATCAGTTGCATGATGTGTAGAGGGGACCCTTCCTTTGAACATCCAGCCTAGTACCGGCAGTCGGGGTGCCAGGAGGAGCTGCGCTTCAGTACCGACCACTTCCGAAGCAGATCGAACTCCTTCATATGCTGCCAATATTTCCTTTTCAGTGGGAGTATAGCGGGCCTCAGATCCTCTGTATCCCCGACTCCAAAACCCCAGGGGTCGACCTCGAGTTTCCCCAGGTTCTTTCTGCCAGAGGCTCCAGGTGGGACCATTCTCCCCGGCTGCGGTGTAGAGCACATTCTTTACATCTGGTCCTGTTCGGACTTGCCCAAGGGCTACTGCATGAACTATTTCCTGCTTAATTTGTTCAAAGGATTGTCGTTGCTCAGGGCTCCATTCAAAAGCATTCTTACGGGTTACTTGGTAGAGCGGGTTTACAATCAGACTGTAATTTGGAATATGCATTCTCCAAAACCCCACGACACCTAGGAAAGTTTGTGTTTCTTTTTTGCTAGTTGGTGGAGACATAGCTGTTATTTTGTTGATCACATCCATTGGGATTTGACGACGTCCATCTTGCCATTTTAATCCTAAAAACTGGATCTCTCGTGCAGGTCCTTTAACTTTATTTTGTTTTATGGCAAAACCGGCCTTCAGAAGGATTTGGACTGTTTTGGGATGGGGAGCAGGATGTGGCCTTCGCTATCCATGAAGAAATGGTTGGCGACCTGCTACGGAGCTTGGATGTGCGCAAGTCGATGGGGCCGGATGGGATGCACCCAAGGGTACTGAAAGAATTGGCGGAGGAGCTGGTCGAGCCGCTTTCCATCATTTATCGGCAGTCCTGGCTGTCGGGGGAGGTCCCAGTTGACTGGCGGCTAGCCAATGTGACGCCCATCTATAAGAAGGGCCGGAGGGCAGACCCGGGGAACTATAGGCCTGTTAGTTTGACCTCAGTGCCGGGGAAGCTCATGGAGCAGATTATCTTGAGGGTCATCATGCGGCACTTGCAGGGCAAGCAGGCGATCAGGCCCAGTCAGCATGGGTTTATGAAAGGCAGGTCCTGCTTGACGAACCTGATCTCCTTCTATGACAAAGTGACGCGCTTGGTGGATGAGGGGAAGGCTGTGGATGTGGTCTACCTTGACCTCAGTAAGGCTTTTGACACCGTTCCCACAACATTCTCCTCAAGAAACTGGCTGCTCGGGGCTTGGACTGGCGTACGCTTCGCTGGGTTAGAAACTGGCTGGATGGCCGGGCCCAGAGAGTTGTGGTGAATGGAGTCAAATCTGGTTGGAGGCCGGTCACTAGTGGAGTCCCCCAGGGCTCGGTACTGGGGCCGGTCCTATTTAATATCTTTACCAATGATCTGGATGAGGGCTTCCAGTGCACCCTCAGTAAGTTTGCAGATGACACCAAGCTAAGTGCGTGTGTCGATCTGCTCGAGGGCAGGAAGGCTCTGCAGGAGGATCTGGATAGGCTGGAGCGATGGGCTGAGGACAACTGTATGAAGTTCAACAAGGCCAAGTGCCGGGTCCTGCACCTGGGCTGCAACAACCCCAAGCAGAGCTACAGACTGGGAGATGAGTGGTTGGAAAGCTGCCTGGCAGAGAAGGACCTGTGAGTACTGGTTGATAGTCGGCTGAATATGAGCCAGCACTGGTGTGCTCAGGTGGCCAAGAAGGCCAACAGCATCCTGGCTTGTATAAGAAACAGCTTGACCAGCATGTATAGGGAAGTGATTGTCCCCCTGTACTCGGCTCTGGTGAGGCCGCACCTCGAGTACTGTGTTCAGTTTTGGGCCCCTCGCTACAGGAAGGACATGGAGGTGCTCGAGCGAGTCCAGAGAAGGGCGACCAAGCTGGTGAGGGGTCTGGAGAACAAGTCTTACGAGGAGCGGCTGAGGGAGCTGGGCTTGTTCAGCCTGGAGAAGAGGAGGCTCAGGGGCGACCTTATCGCTCTCTACAGTTACCTGAAAGGAGGCTGTAGAGAGGTGGGGGTTGGTCTATTCTCCCACGTGCCTGGTGACAGGACGAGGGGGAATGGGCGAAAGTTGTGAGAGGGGAGTTTTAGGTTGGATGTTAGGAAGTACTTCTTTACCAAAAGGGTTATTAAGCATTGGAACGGGCTGCCCAAGGAGGTGGTGGAGTCACCATCCCTGGAGGTCTTTAAAAGACGTTTAGATGTAGAGCTTAGGGATATGGTTTAGTGGAGTACTTAGTGTTAGGGCTGAGGTTGGACTCGATGATCTTGAGGTCTCTTCCAACCTAGAGAAATCTGTGAATCTGTGAATCTGTGAAGCCATTTGGGAAAGAAAACTTATAGGCAGGAAGTGTGATTCTGTGGAGGTGCAGAGCTGATGGACACTTTGTGCAGGATGCTCCTAAAGACCTTTGTGTCCTATTCCCTCCTGACTACAACACCACTTCCTTCTCAGGAATGGAGTAGCCAACAGAAGTGAGACAGATACTCTGGGATCAAGAATGTCATCAGGAAGCTGATCCCAATAAGATATGGGGAGGTCAGGAGCAGCCTGGACAAGAGAGATGCGAGATTTTGGGGTGGGAAGAAGAGCTTGGCTAGCAGAAACTTATGATTTCATAGAGGTAATCTCTTACCATGTAAGAGGTCATGTAATGTAGATGTTGCGGTAACACTGACTTAAAACAGTCATGTATGGTCCTTCCCTTACTTGAACCAGGAATTTTAATCCCTAAACCTAAATGCTACTACAACACTCTGAAAGGAATCCATTTTCTCTCTTGTTCACCCTGATCCCTTCCCTTAACAGTAAAATTAAAATTTTCTATGTAACTGTAGACTTCTTGGCAGACCTAAAAAACCCTAAACCACAGAGCTTGTCCATACCGTAACAACAGACCTGACACCAGAAGCAGAACACCAAACACTCCCACTAAAACTTTGCTTAATCTCCAACCCAGAAAGTGAAAAACAAGTACCTAGGGGGCTCTCTAGGTCACCTACGTCTCCCCTAGGTCAGCTCTGCCTCAGGATCTCCTGCCCCAGCAGGAGGAATGGGACTGGGGCAGTGATTGGGAGGTCACTTCTGTCTCTGCAGCTGATAGGGCAGCAGCAGGAATGTGTCACGCAAAGGGCCTGTGAGGTCCCTTCTGTCTGGAGGTGGCAGGTCAGCCTTGGCTTCTCCCTGGGATGTGCACTTTGGGGCTGACATCTGCCAGTGGCCCTGCTAGGCCAGCAGAAGGCCCCTGCTTGGCATGCTGACTGTGGGATGCCCTCTGCCTCCATCCCCAGGAGGACCCAGACACAAAGAAGGCCCGCACAGGGGTTGTCCTGTCCCTTCTGCTTGAGTCCAGGACTGGACAGCAGGAGGCACAAGGCTTGGCTGTGTCTAGCCAAGAAGCTGCAAGGCCAGCAGCAGGCCCAGGCCTTGGAAGATGCTGGTGAGGTGACTTCTGTCTGCTTGGCTGACAGGCCCCAAGGAGCCTGATGGGTTGGGATGCCTGCTTCAGGAGTGGTTTCCACCCTGATGGAGCTTTCTTTGGTAGTAGGAAAGAGCAGGAGAGGAAAAAGTTCCACAAAGTGCACCTTGGAAGGGTGGCAGCGGCCATGACGAGGAAGAAATGCCCAGGGGAACAACTGGTCTTGCTGCTAGAGCCTGAGGCAAAGAAGGAGTTATGTGCCTCAGACTTTACCTCATCACTTGTCACTGGGTTTCCTCCCACATCCAGTAAAGGATGATGATTCTCCTTAATCCTCCTTTGTTAAAGTATTTATATAAACAATTTCTTTTTTTTGTTGTTGTTGTTGTTTTTTACAGTAATAGACAGATTGACCTCTAGCAGGGCTTTGGCACTTCTAACTTCACCATGCACAGCCCCATAACATTCAGGACACAGCTCCAGACAAACTGACAGCATGCATGAGAAGGAAGCACAGAAGAGGTGGAACCTGGCAGCCCTCCATCCCCTGCCTTTCTGTGACTCTGTGCTGCAATTCCTTTCCGCTGGTTACTCCTGTATTATCCAAACTTCCCTGCAATTCCTGATGCTGCTGTATTGTCAGAGATGGCGCAATCACAGGAAGGATGAACAATCTACCTGTAGACATTAACAGGTGACAGAATGGAGCATAAGTTTGGGGGAACCTTGAGAAACTGCAGGATTTTGCCTACAGAAACCTCTTGACATTTACAAGCAGAACAGCCCAGTCCTGCAGCAGAGGAAGAGGAACCCCACACATCAGGGCAGACTGGGACCCTGCTGAGTGAGCAGTGCCCAGGAGGAGGAGGCCTGGGCACCACGAGGGATGCCATACGAGCAGTTGTGCTGCTCACCAGGAACCAGGCCAGTTTCCTACAGAGCTGCCTTACGACGAGCATGGCCACCAAGACAAGCTGAGTTATCAGACTCAGCTCAGATCCGGTGTGACACCAAAGAGATAAGGATCTACAGCCAGGAGAGAAAGAGGTGCATGTCTGAGAGTGCCTAGAACAGTCTGGTGTGGAAAGGATTAAACACTGTGACAAGGCTGAGAGTCCCAACAGGACCCAGGGCTTTGTGTCGATGGCTCTGGCTGTTGTCTCTGCCACTGAGGCCTAGGAGGAGACAGCTTATCAGTAACGCAGCAGGGCCTCATTGCCTCCTCACCCCCACCCATGAACCAGGCAAGGCTTGTACCCTTCTCCTGCACTTGGCCATGCACATCCCCATCTCCTCCTGCCCCACGAAGAGCCCTGAGCAGTGTGTGAAGGGAAAGGATCTCCCTTCCCAGGGGCCAAGGGTCAAGGCCTGACCCTTCTTTTTGGTGAAACACATCCAGCTTTTCTACATATCAGTCTGCCTGGACATTGTCTTTCTCTATTTGTCCTCCCTGCCTCCAACGCTCTGCTCTAACGAGCTCCAAGGGAGGCTGTGTCAGGGCTGGCCCTCAGGGGGACACTGCAGGAAACTTGCCTCTGACTTGGACTTCTTGAGAGATGTCTTCAATTGTCTCTCAGTGCCTGAGGTTCGTGGGCTCGTCAGCAAAGCCCCCCGAGGGGGGATTGCAATGCCTTGGGCTGGGCGTCTGGTGCTGAGCTGGGCCGGGCTCCTGGGCCCAAGGGGAGCTCGTGGCAAGAGGGCTGTGGTGCAGAGAGACAGCTGTGCCCAGGAGCAGCTCCTGTGCACAGCGCAGCAGGGCTGGGGGCTCTGACCGCAGGCACCCAGGCAGAAAGGGATTCCAGGCAGCCTGGAGGGTGCGGGCAGAGGAGATCTGCCTGCGGGAGAAACCTTCACAGCCCTGCCCACGGTAAGTCTCTGGCTGCAGGGCAGTGCAGGGGAGGTTCCTGGAAGGGGCACCTGGGTCCGGGACATCTCTGCCTGGCCAGGAGCTTCCAGGATGTCTCTCGTGGCTTCTGCCGTGCGGACTAGAAGGTGCTGGAGGGAAGCCTTGGGCAGAGGAAGGGGAGGGTAGGGGCTGCCTGCAAAGAGAAGACACTTTCTGCAGTCTTTGCCTGCATTTTCCTGCTCTAATTCTTGGGCAGGCTCTGTGTAAACAGAGTTGTAGGGATTGCACAGATGATGGAACTTCCTATCGCATTGAACCGAGACAAAAAAATTGGTTAGTGAGGAACCTGAGAATATCCCTTCCCTTCTCCCTGCATACAGACTGCACCAGGGCTTTTCTGAGCTGTTCTTTAGGACCTGCAGACAGGGAGATGTCCCCAGAGCTGTCCCCATCCCCGGGAGGTGTCTGCAGGGCAGAGCTGGGCACACAGCGGGTGGGATGGGGTCTGTGAGCATGAATGGGAGGAGACGTGGGGACAGAGAAAGAGCTGCTGGCAGGGACAGCTGCAGGCAGCAGGGACATGGGCAGGCAGTGAGAGGGAGCTGCTGCAGAGCATACGTTAGAGTCTTTGTTATACGCGAGGTCCCTTGATCTCTCCCTGTGAATCACCATCCTGTCCACGTCCTTGTCATTGAATTTTGCACAGCTGGGCTGAAAGGGAGGCATTTCCACCTGCACTTGGAGCTGGTGCCCTCTCCTCCCAGCACAGCCCAGGTGGCTTTTCAGCACAACCTCTGAGAGCCATCCCCCAGATGAGTGCTGCAAGCAGCCAGCAGCTGGGCACCAGGGGATGGACAGAGCAGCCCTCCTGGATGTGACCTCTGGCTGAGGTTTGCAAACTCAACAACAGGTACCACTGCAGTGGAGAAGAGGTGGCCCATAAGGAGCTGAAGGGCAGAGGTAGCTGCTGTGTACAGGACACTCAGCAAGCACAAAGCAGGGCTTCAGCCCGGGAGAGAGACAAAGGTCACCTGGAAAGAAAGGCAATGTGGAGGCTTTTATGAGCACTGATATGAGTAGTGCTCAAAGAAATTTCCCCTACAGACTATATTTTTTCTTCTTTTCAGTCTCCCTGATGAAGGGCAGGAAATGCCCAACAGCAGCTCTGTGAGCGAGTTCCTCCTGCTGGCATTCGCAGACACACAGGAGCTGCAGCTCCTGCACTTCGGGCTCTTCCTGGCCATCTACCTGGCTGCCCTCCTGGGCAACGGCCTCATCCTCACCGCCATAGCCTGCGACCACCGCCTCCACACCCCCATGGACTTCTTCCTCCTCAACCTCGCCCTCCTCGACCTGGGATCCATCTCCACCACTCTCCCCAAAGCCATGACCAATGCCCTCTGGGACACCAGGGCCATCTCCTATCAAGGGTGTGCTGCACAGCTCTTCTTCTTTCTCTTCTTCATATCAGCAGAATATTATACTCTTACTGTCATGGCCTACGACCGCTACGTTGCCATCTGCAAGCCCCTGCACTACGGGAGCCTCGTGGGCAGCAGAGCTTGTGCCCAGATGGCAGCAGCTGCCTGGGGCAGTGGCTTCCTCTATTCTGTCCTGCACACGGCCACTACATTTTCCCTGCCCCTCTGCCAAGGCAATGCTGTGGACCAGTTCTTCTGTGAAATCCCCCAGATCCTCAGACTCTCCTGCTCAGATGCCTACCTCAGGGAAGTTGGGGCACTTGTGTTTAGTGTTTCTTTAGCATTTGGTTGCTTTGTTTTCATTGTGCTGTCCTATGTGCAGATCTTCAGGGCAGTGCTGAGGATGCCCTCTGAGCAGGGCCGGCACAAAGCCTTTTCCACGTGCCTCCCTCACCTGGCTGTGGTCTCCCTGTTTGTCAGTACTGGCATGTTTGCCTACCTGAAGCCTCCCTCCATCTCCTCCCCATCCCTGGACGTGGTTGTGGCGGGTCTGTACTCTGTGGTTCCTGCTGCCATGAATCCCCTCATCTACAGCATGAGAAACAAGGAGCTCAAGGATGCATTGAGGAAACTCTTTGGATACATGCTTCTTCATCAATAATAATGGGCGCGAAGTCCTAACAGAACGCTTTTTTTTTTTTTTTTCTCTTGTTTTCTAACTGTTAGAACAGCCTTACTTTACTTCGATACTATTTTCTGAACCTTGTGATTTTCATTCAGAAATGATCTACTTAGTATCCTATGTGTTTATCCTTCTATTTTAGTTTTGAACCAAGTATATCATGTACTTATGGAAGTGGGCTTCCCGTTTAGATAAAGACAAAAAAGAGTCGAGCAGAAATTCATTGGTCTCAGCTTCCATCCCTTACCATCTTTTCTGGAGCTGGGGGAGCAGCCCCAGCACACAGGAGGGGCTCAGGGCCCAGAGCCCAGCTGCCACAGGGAGGTGCAGCCCCGCTGGCCCTCGCGGCTGCCCCTCACTGCCCGCTGGGCTCTGCCTCTCTGCTGCCTTCGGGTCGGGGCTGCTGCTTCCCTGGAGCCATGGCCATGGCCAGCAGCAGGACGTGGCCTTTTCACTGCTGCTCTCTTCTGGCTTCCACATTGTGCTTCTGGTATTTGGATAAGCCCTGAGATCTCATGTATGTTGGTGACAGTCCTGTTATCTCTACATTGGCATCTCTTCAATATCTCTGCACGCCTCTTGCAAACCTGGTTTCAGGAATACACCCAAGGAGCTGCTTCCTGAACAGACCTCTTGCTTTTCTGGGCCTCACAATGGATCAAAACCCCAGCGTGATCAGTGAAGGACTCAGGTTTGGACTGGGAGCACCCTTCTTGCTTGCCCATGGCTCAGATAACAGTAACTGGCCTTGACTGGCCTGGGAGTGTCCAAATGGTGCTGGGTCTGATGGCAAATGGCATCCTGGAGAGGAATCTGGAGCTGCTCTGTGTGTGTGCCAGGCCTCTTGTGCTGGCCTGGGGAGCGGGGCTGGCCCTGCGGGGCACAGGCACTCTGTGCTGGGGATGTCCCAGGCAGGAGAGCAGGGCTCCTGCAGCTTCACGGCCCTCCATCTCCTGAGCCGTGGCTGGCCCCAGCGCGGGGGCTGCTGGGGAGGCCCAGAGCCACCTTTGTGCCAGCAGCTGCGGTGCCTTGCGAGGGGCTGGGGCTGTGCTGGCCGTGCCCAGAGCCCTGCAGCAGCCTGCGGTGGGCACTGCCCTGGGGCCAGCCCAGCCTGGGCTGCTGGGCTGGGGAGAGGTGTGGGAGGTGGGGAGAGGTGGTCAGGGGCTGGGCTGGGCTGGGCAGTGCCCGGCAGAGGGCACCAGCAGCGTCAGGGAGCGGTGGCAGCATGCAGGGGAAGGCTCCCAGCAGGGCTTGGTGCTGCAGAGCCAGGGCTGGGGAAGGGAGCCCCGAGCTGCAGGGGCAGGGGACAGAAGGCCGCTCTGGGCCCTTGCTGGCCTGGGCAGAGCAGGAAGGGGGCCCAGGGCATCCGTCCCCTCACCGCAGCCTGCCACGACCTGCACGGCGCTCACGGAGCGTCCAGGGCCAGGCTCTGCCCCATGGTGCACAGGGAGAGGGCAAAGCCTCTCTGAAAAAGACGCTGAAACTGAAAAAGGTCCCTCCGCTGCCCCGTGGTGTGACAGGGCCAGGGTGGGACAGCTTACCTTTATTTGATGTAGTTCTTGTGTAATTTGCATTGGTGATGGCACAAAAAGACAGTTCCTTCACCAGTGATCTACATCCTTCTTCATGTTAGGGCACAACTCAACGTCCTTCACTCTGCTTTATCTCACTGATGAACTGGATTAGGTCTCCTTGATTACTCTGAGGCACAGTGCAGTGCTTTTTTGCCTTCTGACACTCCAGCACAATGCCTATGACATTTCCTTACTCTGCGCATTGACCTGACGGGTCATTTCACATTCTTCACTTTCATATCCCTAGTTGGAAGGGGATGATTCCCCAAAGTGGGGCAAGCTGATGGGTTCTGCATCAGCCATTTGAAGTGTCCTGCTCTTGAGTCTTTCAGGCTGAGTTTTCCACAGATGACTTAGGATGGTAAATGAATGTTTAGGTGCCTACCAGGAAGGAGGGAGAGTGCCTTGGGATCCCAATGGCCATTTCAAATATAGGCCAATCCCAGGAACTCACTGAAGAAGGGGTTTGTCTTTGAAGGGTTTTCCTGTGCTGGGCTGGGCTGCAGGTACAGGGACAAAGACCACTGCTGGCAGTGGAGGAAACTCCACTTGGCTCCACCTGATTTTCCCAAAGGGCTGAGGTCTCCTGCAGGTCTTTTCTGACATCTGCCAGTTCAGGGAAGTGCCTCAAATGCAACGGGGCCACAGGAGGTTTTCCCTCGTTATGCTTACGGTCAGACAGCAAAGCTCTGCCTCAATACCCAGTAATTTTTTTGGTACTAATCTAATAAAGAAACTACTCATCAGCTCAAATGATTCAATCCCTTCCGTTAAATGTCTCACGTGAGGTATACTTTCTATCATGAAGAAATATGCATTTTCAGGATGTATTTTCATCACAGAAAAAGCAATACTGGTGTTCACCTGTACTTGCATTGTCATCGCTTTCTCTATCATGGTGTGCTCCCTCATCTTCCAGGTACATCCGCTTGTCTGGATTAAAATGTCCATGCTGAATGTCTCTTTTCCATCTGCCTCTCTGGACTACAGAGGTATAAAAGGTATAAGAGGTACTACAGGTATAAAACCTGACTTGATTACACAGACCCTGCTGAATGTCCCCTTGCCAGCTGCCTGTCTGTACCCACGCACTTCCCATGGTTCTCCCGCTTTGCCCTCCCCTTACTCTTGGATCATTCAGACCGCTCTCACCAACCCAGTTGCTGCTTTGAGTTTCAGTGAGTTCCAGCTCGCCCATCATTCAGCAGTCTGTCTAATGGTTTCCTTAGCAAGAAACTCATCATTTATCATTAAATTAGTATGATATGGATTAATATTAACACAATTATTTTAAATTTCCTATTAATCAGTGCAAAATAGATCATGTACATTCATCTCTATGGGAACGTAAACTTCACTGGAGGCAACAAAATGAGGAACTTGAAAATTTTTTTATTTTTTTATTTTTTTTAATCGCAACATGATTTCGTATTCTTTGTTTTTCAACAGGAAAAACCCTGCTCTTCCTAACTATGCAGGGCTTCAAAGGAGAAACCCTAGACCAATATCTATAGGAAAATGATGCTCTAAACTGAAATACAACAAAATTCAGCCTTTAAAATGAGGAAAAATTTCTATTAGATGCTCTTTGAAATCTTCCTCCTTAACTACACCATGAAAGCTCTCCAATTAGCTGGACAAGTCTTGAAGACTTGAAGAACACTGTGGGAGAGAAATGGCTGCTTAGGAAATTCTGCATTTTAATGAGCTCCATGGTGTATTTTGGTGCTCAGTCTATGAAGCTCAGGTACTGATAGCAGAATGATGCTACCGCTTGAGAAGGTAAAGTCAGAAGGAAAAGTTGAAGTGACTTGGAGTATTAATGGGCCCCACTGAGGGCTGTTACTAACAAAGCCTCCCCAGGGACTTGTTAGGGCAGATCATTGGAGGCCATGATTACAGACAGGCAAAGCGCTGTGCTGAGAAAAGTCTCGGTTGGTTTTGGTGAAGCAGAAGGGCCAAGGCCTGACCCCAGCCCCTGGGAAGGGAGATCCTGCACCCCCACGTCTGGCTCAGGGCTCTTCTTGGGGTCTGTATGATGTGGTGGGCAGTGTGTTGCCACGAGAAGAACTTCATTAGGACACCTCCCCACCCCTGCCCAGGGTATCAAGGAAGCAGTGAGGCCCCATTGCAATGACTATATCTCGTCTCCTCAGAAGCTCTAGCCAAAGGGACAAAAAGGTCAGGGCTGTTGGGGCCTTCCCTTCTTGCCAGCACCCTCTGCCCTGTCCTCTGCAGGCTTTCCTGCACTGTGCCACACTTTGTCCTATTTCCTTGAAGTCTGCAGACACCCATCTCTGTCCACCACCTTGCTCTCATCCAGGACTTTCCATCATCTCACCCATGTCTTGTCAACCCTCATGAGGTGTTCCCTGATGAACACAAAGCCTGAGTCTGATCATAAACTCTCTTTCAGTAACCTCTGTCACCACTACACGACCCTTTGAGGGACATTTCTTCCTCTTTGTGGCCACTGCCACCCTTCTAAAATGCACTTTGTGGCAGTTTTTTCTCTCCTGCTCTTTCCTACTACCAAAAAAAGCTCCAACAGGGTGGAAACCACTCCTGAAGTAGGCATCCCAACCCATCAGGCTCCTTGCGGCCTGTCAGCCAAGCAGACAGAAGTCACCTCAGCAGCATCTCCCAAGGCCTGGGCCTGCTGCTGGCCTTGCAGCTTCTTGGCTAGACACAGCCAAGCCTTGTGCCTCCTGCTGTCCAGTCCTGGCCTCCAGAAGATGGGATAGGACAACCCCTGTGCGGGCCTTCTTTCTGTCTGGGTCCCCCTGGGGATGGAGGCAGAGGGCATCCCACAGGCAGCATGCCAAGCAGGGGCCTTCTGCTGGCCCAGCAGGGCCACTGGCAGATGTCAGCCCCAAAGTGCCAATCCCAGGGAGAAGCCAAGGCTGACCTGCCACCTCCAGACACAAGGGACCTCACAGTCCCTTTGCATGACACGTTCCTGCTGCTGCCCTATCAGCTGCAGAGCCAGAAGTGACCTCCCAGTCCCTGCCCCAGTCACATTCCTCCTGCTGGGGCAGGACATCCTGAGGCAGAGCTGAGCTCAGCAGAGCATTCCCACCCATCTCCTCCTTGTGGCCCACAAGCTGATCAGATCCATGTCCTCTCACATCGATCTCTGAATGCCATGGGACTGCACGGTAACCTCACGGTTCCTGCCGTCCCCCAAAGGGCCAAGCACCTTACGTTAAGAGTTAGGAGAGGGGCTGAAGGTGAGGAGGTTAATGCAGAGGAACAGGGGGTTTATGTGTTAGATTTTCATGAATGGGATTAGGGACTAGGTCTCATATTTCTGGGTTAGAGTTTAAACAAAGATTTAGTGGGAGGGTTTGGTGTTCTGCTTGGGGTGTCAGGTGTGTGGTTAGGGTTTGGACAAGCCTTGTGATTTAGGGTTTTGTTTAGTTCTTCCAAGAATCTAGGCTTAAATAGAGCGTTTAAATCTAGTGTTAAGGGTAGGGATCAAGGTAAGCAAGAGAGTAAGGGTAAGGGAAAGAGGCTATGGGCATAGTTTTGGCTTCAGTGCATACTTCGAGCTCAGGCATAAGAGTAGTGGATTCCTGTCAGGGTGTGGAGTAGCATTTAAATTTAGGAATTAAGTTTACTGGTTGAAGCTGGTGGAGGGCCTCATGTGACTATTTTAAGTCACAGATACAACAGCATCAGCAAAAACCTGAACCTTCTTACCTCTACAAAATCTTTAATTTCTGCTGGCCAAGCCCCTATTCCCTCCTCCAAATCTCACATTTCTCCTGTCCTGGGTTTCTCCTGTCCTCCCCATATCAGTCATCTTCTTAGGGGCATGTTGATGATGGCTTTCATGAGTTCAGCGTATCCTTCACACCTCTGCTGGCTACTCTATTTCTGAGAAAAGTGGCACTGAAGACACGATGGAAAAGGACACAAAAGTCCATCAGAGCACCCTGCACAATGTGCCCAGCAGTTCTGCACCTCCAGAAATGTGCTGTTCCTGCCTACAAGTTTTCTTTCCAGAATGGCTCCTAAGGATCCAGGGTAACTTTTCCCAGGCCCTCACTTCCCCAGGCCACACCACTCTTGCCCGCAGGCCCCACGTGTCTCTCCAACCCTCCCCTCTTCCCCTGCAGTGGTGGCACCTCACCGCAGCAGGTTGGTGCATCACCAAGCTCAGGGGTGTTTCCTGAGGGCCTGCCCCGTGTAGGGAGTGGCGGGGAGGAAGAGAGCAAGGTCAGCTCCTGGGGCATGGCTGAGCACAGCCCAGCCATCCCGCACCACGGGCAGGCCCCTTCTCCCAGGCTGAGGCACACACGCAAGGTGGACACTTCTCCATCAGCCCAGCTTCGCGCAGGGCCCTTCAGCCCTGCCCCTGTCCTGGCACTCGCCTCCTCCTCCACCCACAGACATACATTGCTTTCTATTTGGGGACCCAGGCAGGACTTTAAGGATCTGCTAAAGCCCTGATTTCCATGTTTTGCATAGTCTTCACACAGGTCTTCCTCCTCCCATCCCCACTGCCTAGCCCTGCCTTCCAGGTGGAACTCAGTAACGTGGTGCTCAGCAATCAATAATGGGGTCGTCTTTCCAAGAGAGGGTAGAAATTTCTCGGGGGCAGGCTGCAGAGCTGATGAAGTATTGCGTCTTCTTCAAGACTTTAAACAAGTTCTCCTCAATTACTCTGCAGTCTTGTGGGCCTTCACCTGCTGGCTCT
>SNRU01011881.1:0-21362 GCA_006130075.1 Branta canadensis | reverse complement strand
CCTGCTGGGCTGGGCTGGGCAATAAAATTGGTGAAAAAGCCCCGTTTTGGCCCAATTTGCTCATTGCTGGGCGGGGGGGGGGGGTTGGAGCGGAGGCACCGTGGGGCTCGGGGTGGGATTTTTCCTGCGGCGCGAGGGAAAACGCCGCTGGCGGCCGCCGCTTCCCTCCCTGCACCGATTTGCCCGGTTTTGCCTCAATTGGGTTAAAAATCGGGGGGAAAAACTGGAAAAGCCAACAGCAGACGGGGCCTCGGCTGGATTTTGTACAACTTTTGCCCGTAAAAGCCCGATTTGGGGGCGTGCTGTGGGGCAATGCCAGGCCGGGGAGGCCCCACCAGGTGCCATTTGGGGGCTCCCAAGGTTTTGCCGGCCCCGAAAAAGCTCAAAAACCTCCCCCAGCCCCAAATTTCCCAGCGGAAATTTGAAGAGCGCCCACCGACTGCTTCAGCTCCCAGCTTGCCGCCGGTTCCCAGTTTGTGAAGCCCGGCGGGGAACTGGTCCCAGTCTGCCACGCCCACCGCCCCGCATGAGAACGCCGCAGCAAATACACCATTTCTTGTGTTTTTTTTTGATATTTTTTTTTTTGTTGTTCTTTTTCTCTTTAAATTCAGCAGTAAAAGGGCTCGACCGGCCCCGAGCGTTAAACATTTTCATGCACTAATCGCATCGGCCCTGGAAAATACCACAAATTGTTAAAAACGTCCTTAAAAGAAGCATAAAAGGCAAAAGTCTATCACCAAGAACTACGGGATGGAGTTTGTTAGGCCCTAAAATACAAAGAAGGAACCGTTACGTTTTTTCTCTTCACACGCAGCCGGCGCTTTTTTTTTTTTCCTGCGAAACCCCGCGGTTTGGGGAACGGCCCTGCAGGAGCGGCTCCTGGCTCATTCGCCAGTGGAAAACACCCAAAAAGGACGAAAAAAATTAAGCCAGGGGTGGCCCAAAATCCAACTTTTTTGGAGAAATTTATTCCCGTAGTGATCGAAGAATTTTTTTTTTTTTTATTCCAGGGGTGGTTTTTTTTTTTTTGTCCTGATTTTTTTTTTTTTTAATGTACACCGGAGGAAAAAAAAAAAAATGGAAGTTTTTTATTTAAACAATAACTTACGTCTTGCTTCAAAGCTACATTTCAAATACAACGTTCCTATCGTGGGGGGGGGGGGGGGGGAAAAAAAAAAAAAAAAAGGGGGGGGGGGTTTCAGCCTAACAGGAAAACCTATTACACAGGGAGCGGGACGAAAAAAAAATAAAAATAAAAAAAATCCCCAAAACTGGGCGTTCTGCCCCAAACCTGGGCCAGGCCGCGGGGCGAGGGCGGCAGCGGGCGCAGGGGATGAGGAGGGAGCAGGATCCAGCCCCGGGGCCGAAGCTCTCCCGGGGGGACAGCGGGGAAGGGGGGGGGGGGGGGAAGGGTTAAAAAAAAGCAGTGTTTTGCCCCGTTTTGGGGCGTGGGGAGGGAAAGGGGAGCAGCAGCAGCAAAGCCGCGTGGAGACGGCTCCCGAAGTGCCCGAGGACTTGGCTCCGGGGGCTCCGAGTTGTTTTGTTGTGTGTTTTTTTATTTATTTTGCCTATTTTTGCCTTTTTTCCAGCTGTTTGTCAGCACTGAAAAGTGACAAATTTGATTCCCTCCCCCCCCACCCCCCCCACCCCCTCCAGCTGAGCAAAAAGGCACCAAAAATCCCACTTTTTAACAGGAAAAAAAAAATGCCACCTCCGTCCGCCCGGTCCTGACGCAAGACCTCCCTTGGGTGAGACTCGGGGTTTTGCTTCGTTTGTGTTTTTGCCAGTTTAAAAAAAAAAATAAAATAAATCAGAAAACAACAAAAACAAAACAAAACAAAACAAAAAAACAAAAACCCAGCGGCCGCTATTTACACCAACACTTTTGTTTTAAAGCATGAGAATATAAAATCTGGAGAACCGGGGGGGGGGGGGGGGGGGCGGGTGGTTTCCCCCCGGGGGGGGGCGTCGGGGGCGTTCCTGCGAGCGGCGAGGGAAATCCTGGGGGGAAAACGAGGGAAATCCTGGGGAAACGGCGGCGTTAAAGTGCGAAGAGACCCGGGAGGGGCGGGAGGAGCCTTCCCTGTGCTCTCCCAGTGGTACCATGAAAATCCAGTTTAAAGCCGCCCCCGGACTGGGGGAGGCCGACGGCGGTGGCAGGGGAAGGCTCGGGCGTCCTCGCCGCGGTCACGGCAGCCAAATTCCGGGTTTCCTTCCCCAAAAAACGAAGCCCACCCAGCCTCCCCTTAAAAATCAGCACCGGCGTTTCTGGAGGAAAAGAAAAAAAAAATATGGGGAAAAAATAAACAAACAACAACTACAAAAAAAAACAAATCCAGACAAAACGGGTCGGGGTCCCCCCCAGCTCCCCTCCGGTAAGTGCTTAATGCCAGAATTCCTGGAAACGGGGAGAAATGTGGGGGTTCCCGGCAAAAAGGCAGCGCCGAGCGGGCGGCCGGGCGCCCTCGAAGGTTTTCCTGCTCCGGTGCTCGCTCGTGGTGCGATTTGAGGGAAACGGCCCCGATTTAGGGTCGGTCCCGGGGAGGTCGGACAAGCGTCGGGTGCTGCTGGAGGGGCCTCGGGGCGCAGGATGGGTCCTGGGATGCGTCGGGCCAGGGTGGGCGAGCCTTGGAATGGTTTGGAATGAGTTGGGTGAGCCTCGGGCCACCTCGTGGGAGCTTCGGGCCACCTGGCGTGAGCCTTGGGATGGTTCAGGTTGTGTTGGGGGAGTGTTGGGCCACCTCGTGTGAGCCTTGGGGTGGTTCAGAATGCGTCGGGTAACGGCTTGGGCTGTGCTCGATGAGCCTTGGGATTGTTTGGGCCACGTTGGATGAGCCTCGAGGTGGTTTGGGCCACGTTGGCTGGGTCTTGGGCCACGTTGGATAGGCCTTGGGCCATGTTGGATGAGCCTTGAGGTGGTTTGGGCCACGTTGGATGGGCCTTGGGCCACGTTGGATGAGCCTTGAGGTGGTTCGGGCCACGTTGGATGGGCCTTGGGCCATGTTGGACGAGCTTTGGGCCACGCTGGATGAGCCTTGAGATGGTTTGGGCCACGCTGGATGAGCCTTGGGCCACCTCACGGGAGCTTTGGGCCATCTCGTGTGAGCCTCGGTCGGTTTGGGGCTGCACTGGCCCAACTTGAGCCGTGTCGGACAAGCCTCGGGCCTCGCGGGACCACACAGGATGAGGCCCGGGCCGCGCTGGACAAGCCTTGGGTTGTGCTGAACCACAGCGGGTGAGCGCGGACCGCACTGGACCACATCGGGTGAGCCTTGGGCCACGTCAGGCCGCACTGGGTGAGCCTTGGACCACATTGCATCACGCTGGAGGAGCCTTGGATGCGGTGGAGGAGCCTCGGGCTGTGCTGGACCACACTGGATGAGCGTCGGGCCATGGCAGATGAACCCTGGGCTGTGCTGGACCACATCAGATGAACCCCGGACTGTGCTGGACCATGTAGGATGAGCGCTGAACCATACCAGATGAGTTCTGGGCCACGTAGGATGAGCCCTGGACTGTGCTGGACCACGTTGGATGGGTGCTAGACCACATCAGATGAACCCCGGGCTGTGCTGGACCACGTAGGATGAACACGGAGCCACATCAGATGAACCTTGGGCCACGCAGGATGAGCCCCGGACTGTGCTGGACCACACTGGATGGGTGCTTGACCATGCTGGACCACGCTGGATGGGTGCTGGACCACGCTGGACCACATCAGGAGAGCCTCAGGCTGCACCAGACGACGCCGGCTGAGCCCCAGGCCGCGCTGGCCGCGCTTCGGGCCCCGTTGTTTGCGCCACGGCCGCAGCCCACGGGACGCGAGGGGCTTGGCGGCGCTGAGCCCCGGCGGCTTTCCGCTCACGTCCGCAGCCGAGCCCAAAGCCGGGGCTCAGCCCCCACCCTCTCCTCGCCCCCTGACTGCAACGAAAGGGGGGAAAAAAATCCTCCCAGGGCCAGTCCGGGCGCCCCGGCGCGCTCCCAAGTCTGCGGCGGGTCAGGAGAGGGCGAGCACAAGCCCAGCGCCCGCCGCCCGGCTCCACACGGCGCCTGAGACCAGACCGAGAGATTTGTTGTTGTTTTTTTTTTTTCTTTCTTTTTTTTTTTTTGTTTCTTCCCCCCCCCCCCTCCCCCCTCCATCTCTCTCTCCGGCTCACAGCGAGTGCTGCTCCGCGTGGAGCGGGGCCGGGAGGAGAGGCTGGACGGGCGACTGCGGCGACGGCGGAGGGGTCTGGGGGGGCGAAGGCTGGGCCGTGCCCGGCGCGGCGGGGAGGAAGGGGGCGCCGGTGGGGGCGGCGGATGGAGAGCCGGGGGCGGCACTGGGGGTGTCGAGGATGGGCCGGTTGTAGAAAAAGAAGGGGCACTGCTGGATGAAGAGTTCGATGATTGTCTGGTAGGTGCGGGTGGCCGTCAGGGCGTCCATGGTGCTGAAGTCGGGTCTCATCAGCGTGGGCCAGAAGCAGATGGAGAGGTTCTCGCTCGTCATCAGGTTCACCCGGTGGTTGTGGCTGACCCTGCGAGAGGGGACGAGACCGTCGCGGGGGGCGTTCCCACCGCTGGCCTGGCTCGGCACCGCAGCGAGCCCCCCCCCCGCGCCTCGGAACCCCGGTACGTACTTGTTCAAGTGCCCGATGACGTATTTGAAGACCTCGTAGTTCTCCTTGGGAAACTTCCTCAGCACCTCCTTCAGCGCGTGGAGCTTCTGCTCCCGGTCGTTGATTTCTGCCGAGAGAGAGAGAGGGGCCGGATGCAGGGAGGGAAAACGGGGAAGGGCGCGGAGGTGGCAGCCAGCGGGGGCTGCCCGAGCTCTGCTCGCCCCCCGAGACCCCTTCTGAATGAGGGGATTTGGCTCAAAAAGCACCAGCAGGCATTAGAAACACTCCATAGTAACAAGCGACACTAATGAACCATTCATTAGCGCCCTGAGGTACGCTGATAAAGTAATTATCGTGCCAAAAGGCAGTAATTAAAATCAAAATGACGCCGCTGGGCGGCGTGGCGCAGCCACCCCGAAGGCTCCTCCGCCGCCACGCAGATGCTCAGCGCGTTTCCCCCCGCGCCGCCGCCGGCCGTGCCTCGTGGTTTGGGTTTTTTTTTTTCTGCCAGGTTTTATAAAAATCCTGGGCAGACGGTGCTGGGAACGTGACGGCAGCGAGAGGCATTGAGGGCCGAGCACCAGCACGTTTCGGGGCACAAAAACGTTCCTCCGACGGTGCTCAGGAGGAATCTGGGGTCGTGCCGTGCTGGAGGGACGAACAGCGGGGTCCAGCCCCGGTGCTACTCACTGTGGGCCTCCACCAGCTCGATCTGCATGTTGTACGGGACCAGGGGGTCGGGCAGCTCCGAGAAGAAACTCTTCATGGCCCCGGCCACAGTGTTCACGGTGAAATCCTTCTCTGCCAGGTCCAGGCTGTGATCTGCAAGGCAAAGGGCTGCACGGTTACGCCCCAAGAGCGGAGAGGGACCCGAAGCACGGAGGGGGTTTAGGACGGGCAGCGCGATCCGGGGGGGAGGCTGGTTTTATTCGAGGAATTCCCCGAGACGGAATTTTGTCGCTTTACGTCGCTTAAAGCCCTGAACTTCCCCCGCGGAGGAACTGACCCCAGCCCTGCAGCCTGCACTGACCTCAGGACAGCTCCAATTTCCACCGGTTTGGTTCGTTTAATAAATAACGAACCTCTTCTGATCCCCAGCGGCTGAGCCACTGGGTGCTGAAGGAGAGCACGCGGGGAAAACGGTAAAACCATTCTTCTGGGAAGCAAGACCCAGAAAAAACGTGGGGTATGGAAGCTCCTGGTGCCCAGACCTGGTTATTGGAACCTAACCCAGTGCTGCAAACACCAGGGTAAAGAAGCACCGCCGGGCCGGACCCGTCAGGTTTGTCTGGGTTGTAAAAATCACCGCGGTTTAATACGGCTGCGGTCCACGCACGATAAAAGGGGTTTTCATCTGTTTTTACTGCACAGAGCCAGCCCCACCACATCCAGATCCCCGGCTTAGGGCGCGGACGTTACCCTGGTCAAACTGCCGCTGCAAGCTCTCCATCTCGGACTTGTTGCCGCTCACGCGATAGATGCCTTCGGTGCTCAGCCCTGGGGAGCAAAAAGAGCCAAAATCAGCACACGGACGAGCGGAAACAGGCAGCTTGGGGGAGAAAACGTCCCAGCTGGCGTTCTGGGGGCAGCCCCGGCACAAACCCTGCCGGCTTTCCCCTCCTCCATCACGTCCCAGCTGGCTTCCAGCACCCATTTCCGTGCACCTTTTACCCGTGCATTAATTTCACCCCCGACAGCCGCTCTTTTGCGGCAGGCACAAGATTTGCCCGGGGTTGCACCGACGCCCGCAGCCCGCGGGCCCTCCCCGAACCCATTGGCAGTGGGATTGAGGCCAAAAGCATAACCCGAGCAGGGGACGTGGCGAATATCACCTTGGGAAAGGTGCAAGAGATCGTGGCAGATGCCCAAGGGGCACCGCAGGTGCTGGGGCGCAGGGGCTTTACGCAAGGTACAGCTCCTGCGCCGCACCGCTTCAGAGCTTCTAATCGCTAAAAAGACGGAGCGGACGCCCTCATCGTCGTAGAAAGCAATTTGCCTCCTCGGGGAAAAGAAAACGAGGTTAATGGACCAGCCTCGAGGACCGTCGAACCCCGGGGCTGGACACAAAAGGCTCAGTGTCTGGTCGTGCTGAAAAACCCCAGCAGCAGCTGCCACCGTTTGTCTTGCCGGAATTCAAAATAAGCTCGGTGTGTCGGGCCAAGCGAGCCAAAATCTCCATCTTTCACCCCAAGACCGGCCCTGGCAGCCCTTTTGCTCGCAGATTGGCTGCTGATGAATAAAAACCCCTTGGCGGGGCATCCCCGAAGCGAGGTCGGGGGCTTTTGGGGCATTTTCTCTGCCGCTTTGGGTCTGCGGCAGCCCCAGCGCCGGCTCCCGGAGCACGCGGCGAATTCGCAAGAGCAGTGGGGCAGCACCGCTGTTTAAAAGCCGACTCGATTATTTCCTGCAATCCCCTTCCGTGTTTATCCTCCCAGATCCTGTTTTCGCACCGGCTGCCCGGCACCGAGCTTTCCTCCGCGCGGTTCCAGCGCTCGGCTCGGCGTTTCGCCGCGTGCCGCCGGCGAGAGGAGCCCCCCCAGCGCGGGGATTCGGGAACATCGGCCAACGTCGGGATGCGCCGGGGCTCAGCTCTTACAGCCAGCGCCGAATTTCCACCGGAGGAGGAGGAAAAGAGGCAGGGCAGAGCCTCCCGCCCCCGGCTGATGAATTACAGAGGAAGAAATGCAGAAGCTGGAGAGGGTTTGGAGGGGGACGCTTCGGATGCGCGTGCCAAAAAAACCTTTTCGGAAGGTTTTTAACACCGGTAATTCCGGTGTTAATGGTTAAAAAAAACCAAGTGCTGCTGGTGAAAGCACGCCTGCCGGCTTGCTCGCCCGCGTCTGGCAGGAACACGGGGAGAGCTGATGTGGAAACCGAACTGACGTGGTTCAAAAGCCAGTTCTTTCTGCTGGGCGCGCTTGTCCTCTGCCACCAAGTGAAAAATCCTTAATTCTGAAATTCTGAAAACCAACTACTGCCCAAAATCGTGTGCCGCCAGCCAAATGCTCAAAGGGAAAAGGGGCAAAGGGTCTGTTTTTGTCCTAAAAAAAACGGAACGCAAGTCCCCCCCCATCCACGACGTTTAATTGGGAGATTTTTTTAATGTATGTAGAAAATGTAATAGATTTCAAGCTCTGACGTCGCCTGCTAAATGCAGAACGACGTGCCACCCGTCCTGCTTCCTGAGGGGGAGATCTCTCCAAAAAAAAACCCCAAACAAACCCTGAGCCTTAAGGCAGAAGAAAGTTTTCCAAAGGCCACCGACGTGCTGCAGAGCACAAAACCTTCCGCCGAGAGCCCGTGCGGAGGCCCCGCGGGAGGCTCCTACCTGTGGCCTCGATGTACTCGATGCACCTCTCGATGAAGATGGGGATGGGTTTCTCCGGGGTCACCACGCTGCTCAGAGGCACCCCGAAGTAGTTGCTTTCCCACATCGCCTTCGTGATGGACGGCCGAGGCTTGGGCTTTGGTTTCTGCGGGAGAGAGTGGGGCGGGGGTTAGGGTCAACGCCAAAAAAAAACAAAAAAAAAAACAAAAAAACCCTCCCGTTTATTCACAAGCAGCAAAGCCAGGCCCGAAGAATGAGAAATCCGCTGCCGCGGCCCCGAGCAGCTCCGCGAGGAGAGAGAAAGTGTCCTGCGGAGAGAGCCGGGATTGCACCTTCAATTAAGCACTGCTAATTATCGCGGTGAATCCTTGCTATGGCCCACCCAAGGGAATCACCGTTACGCGACGAAAACGACGTTTCTTTGAGTGGGTTGCTGGTGCCAACTACTCAAGCAGTAGTATCCCTCATTTTTCCCCAAAACAGGGGGCAGGAGGGTAAAAGGGCACGCCCACAAACGAACCTGCAGGGACCTTTCCAAAATTTGCCATCGGCTTTCAGGGAATTAACGCCCAGGTCCAACGGCGGCGATGTTTTGGGGTTTTCCTCCCCAGACCAGCTCGGAGCTGCCCCCCCGAGGGAAAATGGGGCGTATTTTTGCTGAAAATCTCATCCTTCGGAGTGATGCTCGCCCACACCCTACTGCTGCACACCTCCTGGGGTTTGTCTTCGGCGGAAAATAAATGCCGTTTTCCTACAAATACGTGTTTTGCCACGGTCTTTTGCTAGAAAACCCCTTTGGGCGTTTGCTGGGAGAGGCGTAGAAGGGAATCACCAGAAAAAGGGAGAAATTGGGGAAAAAGGGGGGATGGAAAGCTGGTTCACCATGCTGGGATGGCGTAGGGAATGCATCCTCAGACCGATCCCGAAACGCTGCCGTTGTGACCCAAAAGAAACCCTGGCGCTGTTTCAGCCCAAGCGCAGCAGTACCGGCCACCGCGGTGAGGATTTTAACCAAAACGGCAAAGAATTTGCTAGAAAGAGATTTATAAAAAAATGATCATTTCGGGGACTTGTTCCTGCAGAGCTGCAGGTGCCAGGGAAGGGCCGCGCCGTGGTGTTTTAGGGCAGAAAACGAAAGCTGGGATTCGGGGAGAAGTCACCGCCACCGGGTGCGCGTTTGTGATTAAAAAATCTCCTATTTTGGCTGTTTGGTGGGGTTGTTTTTTTTTTTTTTTTTTTTTGCGCTTTGTCCTGCCGGCGAGCTGAAGACGAAATCACCCCCGGTGCCACCGAGCCCCGCGGGGTTTGGGTTTCCTGCAGGCCACGGCCAGAGCGAGGGGACTTTTCCGCTCGGAGGAGCCGACGGCGGCCGAACGGCAGCCACGGGGAAACGCCACCAAACCCCGAGAATTGGTTCGACCACGGGGCAAATCGGGTAAAACGCCGAGCGCGGCCTCGCTGTCGCCAAACCTTTCCAGCCTCGAGGCCGCCGTGCCCCCGGCGTGCGCAGGGCGCGTCCCGCGGCGGATGGGGGGCGGGGGGGGGGGGGGGGGGGGGGGAAGGAAAGAGGAAATCTGCCCGCTGATTAAGTTAATTATCGAGTGAGTCATCGAGGGAAGAAGAAAACTAAAATAAAAAAAAAAACAGACTGGGGGGAACTGCTGTCAGCTGCAGCATCCGCTCCCCAGCCCCGCGGAGGGGACCGAAGGTGCTGGAAGGCCCGAGGACCTCAAATATCCGCCTGAATTTGGGCTTTTGTGCCGAATTCCGCGGATTTAGGTGCAATCTGCTGTGGGCACAGCCGCGTCCCCCGCCGGCGAATCTTACACGGGGTATTTGTGGCAAAACGGAGGGATTTTGGGGAGGTTTGAAGCGCCTTGTTAGGGGTACGGGGTTCAAGCGCTGCCACTGCCGCTTTCGTTTCTCACAGATTTTGTCCGTTTTAGCCAAAATGCCGGGGTTTGCTGCAAAAATAAAGCATTTTCTGCCCCTGCCCTGGATGGCGCTGTGCGGGCAGACAAAGTCAAAAATCAAAAAATATGAAATTTTCGGAGTCACCAAAACAGCGGGGGGTGGAATAAAACCCAAATTACTGCTCGGGGGGGCACTCAGGGGCCCCCAAACCCAGGCACGGCAGCGCCTTCGGAAGCTACTTTGCTCCTTTGCTTTTTCCTGTTTGGTGACAATTTAAGAGCTGCTCGCCCTTCGTTTCCAATGGAAATTAATAATGCCTTTTAATTTCCTTAATTGCTTTTGCAGCAGGCTCCGCCGGCAGCTCCCTCTGCTGGGTCCAGGCGGCCGAGCACGGTTTTGCTTTTTCTGGAGCCCCCGACTCCCCAAAATACCCAAATTTGGGGCATTTTGCCTTCGGAACCCCCTCAGAAAGGAGATATTTAGCTCGGTTCCTCCTCCGGCTTCGCCTCTGCCATCGATGCAAGTATTTTCTTCATGGGAACGGGAGTTAAAAAGGGGGAGTTTGGGCCGAAAAGCTTCAAATGTGCAGCTTTAAACTGATGCTGGCAGCTGGGACCTGAAACTGGGCGTTTTTCCAGCAAAAAGCCGCCCTCGGGGTCGCTCCTGTCCTGTGGTTCGGGCTGCGCCTCCTGTTCCCCCCCCCCCGAAATTCCCCATTTTTCCGCAGAGTCACAAAACGCCTGGGTCGGGCTGGCCAAACGCGCCGGGGCTGATAAGGAGCCGCGGAGATAAACCTCGTGGTTTCCACCCCGCTGCCAACGGAGCCCATAAAGGACAGCTCCAGCTGACGGTGTCGGGGTCACCTTCACCCGGGGGGCGAGCACCGGGACCGAAACGGCTTAAAAAGCCCCAAAGAACCTCTAAACCCCCTGTAAAAACCACCCACAAGCCCTGGTTACGCCCGGGGTTGCCCCCGGCGGAGGAGCCCAGCTGGCAGCGCTGGCGGGACGGAGATTTTAGGCTTTCCTGCCGGAGAGCCAAGCAGCGCCGGGTTTCCCTCTCCGGGACGGAGAGGTTTCTGTCCGGAAAAGGGAGAAAAAGCCTTAGCTGGAAGGCTTACGGACAGCAGCGTAATTATGTCACACCGAGCTGGAGTTACGCTGTCACCAGAGGATCCCTGAGCAGAGCAGGCACGCGCCGCCGCCAGGTCGTTTACTATCTGCCACGACCGCTTCTTAATTGCTTTTTAAAAGACGTCCAGGAGCGCTGCAGATGGAAACGCAGGCGGCTCATCCCAACGGCCTGGGCTCTGGCTTCCTTTACGGTTTGATTTCCGCGGACCTCGTGGCCGAGCTCCGGCTCTGCTGAGACGCCCGCGGGTGCCGGTGCCGCTCCGAGCCGTGAGCCTCGAGCGAGGAGTCCGGAGGCTGCCCCGTCCCCCAGCATCGCCGCCGTCAACGCCTGCCAGCCTCCGCAGAGAGGGGTCGGCAGCTGGGTTTGGAGAGCCAAGGCAGCACGGGGCGGCTGGAGAAGAGGCTGCAATAATTTACCCGTGCCCCGAGCGTAGGGCAGGAGGCGGCTCGCCCGTGCCCTGCCTCGCTCGGCGATGCCACGCGGGTAACGCCGACCCCGCTACGCTTTACGAGGCAGACACGGGCACGCTTTGGCAGAGCCGGGCGGCAGCTAATCGTAGCCTGAAACTTGTCAGAGGGGTCACTCGTAACTTCCGAGCGCGGGGCGAACCCTCTTGGAAGCGCGCGGCGGAGACGGGGTCAGTCTGGGTGTGACCGAAAACGTTAAGGACTGCAGAACTTCATTGACTCCGAAGATAACGCCTTTAGCTTCGGCTGTGGAACTCAAGCGATAATTCAGCCAACTGCTTCTAAATCCAGCAGTTGTTACTCTTAGGGGAAAAATAGCATTTATTTATTTATTTATTTCTAAAACGGAACAGGCTCCCCCAGAGACGCAGTCACGGCACCGAGCCCGTCAAAATTTAAGAATTGTTTGGGCTGTGCTCTTAGTTACACGCTCTGAATTTTTGGGCAGACCTGCGTGGTGCCGGGAGTTGGGACTCGGTGATCCTTGTGGGTCCCTTCCACCTCGGGATATTGATTCTAGGATTCTACGACTGCAGCTTCCCGCAGCCCACGCCAGCGGCAGCCGAGCTCCCGCCCAATAAAACCAGCCGAAAAAAAGCGATCCTGCCCTCAGCTCGTCGACCAGCACGGCGGCGAGGTTTCCGCCCTCGCTCGCGACCCGCGGGCAAGAAGCGCCCCTTACCTTCGTCGTCCTCCTCAAGCTGCGCAGGATGTTCCTCCGCCGGGGATCCTCCCCGTCCGCCGACTCGTAGGGGATAACGGCATTGTCGCCCTTATACCCTTGGGAGCTCTGGTCTTCCTCCTTCTTCCGAATCGGCCCCAGCTCGTCGTCACTGCCCACGCTGAAGCTGGTCCGGTAGCTGGCAAAGCGGCCGAGCCTCGTGCAGCGCGTCCGATACAGCACGGGCTTGCTAACGGCCGACACCTTGCGGCCCCGCTCCAGCGAGCTCGTGTCCATCTCGCTGTCCGAGCCGTTGCCGCTGCCGTTCGACTGGGTCTTGTTGATGTTGCGGATGGTGATGATCTTGCCCTGCGTGCTGTCGTGGGGCACGGAGTAGATGTTCTCCTCCTCGTTCCTCGGCTTGACCACGGCGTCCATCGGCTCGGCGTAGTCGGAGGGATCGAAGCCATCCGTGGGCAGCCAGCTACTGGAAGACACGGACTTCCTCTGCCCGTCCCGATGCCCCTGCTCCAAATACGACAGGTCCCCCTTCGTGATGTCGAAATGCACGGGGGGCTTTGGTTTCACCGGAGGAGGTACTTTGTTGTTCAGCTTGCTTTCAAAAGTGCTCATGACGGAGATGAAAGACAAGCTGTCGTTCCCCTCCAGCTCCATGGAGAGCTTCGAGTGGTCTTTGGGCAGGGCGGGCACAGCCGTGTCCTCCCTGAAGGGGCTGTAGGTCGGGGGCTCGATGTCCTCCTCCGAGTCCTGCAGGTTGGAGTTGCAGAGCGGCGAGCCCGCCCGGGGCGAGTTGAACACCTCCTCCGTCGTGCTGCACGCCTCGGCCACGTTGTCGTACATGTGGGTGGCTTCGATGATGTTTTTTTTCTCCACCACGTCCTTGAAAAACGAGTGGAAGATCTCGAGCTTGTGCTGCGGCTGGCTGCAGGGTATGGCGGTGAACTTGCCATCGATCTCCTGGGCGATCTCCTCGCCCTCGGTGAGCTGCTCCCTGCTCAGGTCGTTGTCCAGGATGTCGACGGCGCCGTCCGTGAGCGCCACGAGCTGCACGGGGATGATGTCCTGCACCTCGCACAGGAAGGCACGGAGCATGGCCAAGGACGCCTTGCGCTTCGCCGCGTAGAACACGATGTACCCGTGGACGAGGCGGCTTTTCCTGACGCTGAACGACGAGTGGTAGGAAAGCAGCGAGAGCTCCAGGCGCCGCCTGTGCGGCCCGACGGCCAGCTCGAGGAGGATGGAGCTGCTGCTGCCGCACGGCGAGGGCCGGTACGTCTGCGACTGCAGGATGGGCGCGAGGAGGTCGTCGGCGTCGAAGGGATCGCCGCACATCAAGCACATGACGATCCGCAGGTCCACGTCCGCCAGGTCCTTGATGCTGGACGTGGAGCTGACGAGGTTGAGGTTGCGCTTCGAGTCCAGCAGCCCCTTCAGAACCTGGCTGATCTGCTTCTCGTTGATGTTACGGCCGTAGGCGATGCCCGCGGACGCGGGGTCGAGGAAGACGCACTGCAGCTTGCTCGCGATCTGCTGGCCCTGCTGGACCAGGCTGTGCAGCGTCTCGCCGCTCGTGTCCCCTCTCTTGTTGACCAGCATCAGGGTCAGGGGAAGGTGGGCCAAGTGGTTCTCCCTCCGGCCGATGGTCGACTCCCTGCTCTTCTCGATGCTTTCCACGACGTAGGAGAGCGACTCCTTGGAGTTGTAGAGGCAGAGGCAGCCGTGGGGCTGGAAGGTGGGCGTCTGGAAGGCGTTGACGGGCAGCCGGACGTTGCCCTCGATCGGCCGCAGGGACAGCTCGTACATCTTGCCCTCGATCACGTACTTGTCGTCGTTGGTGCACAGCGCCCGGATCTCGTTGGCCAGCTCACGCGCCAGCCCGTCCTTGCCCAGGATCACCAGGTTAATCCTGTCGATGTTGGCGTCCGAGAGCAAGTTCTTCTGGTTGCGCTCGGACGGCCTGATGAAGCAGGAGCTGACCAGGTGCTCGATCTTGGAGTCGATGCAATCCGGGCAGCTCGGGCACGTCTCCTTCGTCGGGTGGTAGACAAAATGGATGTGCTTCAAGATCAGGGCGTCCCGCTCGGCCTGCAGCTTCTGCAAGGCTTTGAACCGCTGCTCTTCTCCCAGCACGTCCTGGATGACGCCCATCTTCTCCTTGCTGGGTTTGGCGTCGAGCTCCAGCTCGTAGAACAGCTCCGAGTACTCCAGGAGCAGCTCCTGAAACTCCTCCTTGGCCTTCTCGATGATCTGTTTTTGGTGCTTGCTGTAGATATCCATGTAGATAGACTCCTCCAGCC
Organism: Branta canadensis; assembly: GCA_006130075.1. Lineage (NCBI taxonomy): Eukaryota > Metazoa > Chordata > Aves > Anseriformes > Anatidae > Branta > Branta canadensis. The sequence goes on along the minus strand of SNRU01011881.1, from coordinate 6,945 downwards.
ACATGTAGAAATCCTCGTTCATGATGAAACTGCGGGCTTCCTCCCAGGGCTTCCCGGGCGTGATGAAAGGGGAAGTCTCCAGGTTTTCTTTGAAAGCTCTCCTCATCTCCGCTCTTTTCCTCTCGTTCCTCAGCTTCTCCAAGTGAGCCTCGTAAAGCTGCTCGGCGGGCTGGGTCTCCATCAGGTCGAAAGGGATGCGCTCGTTCTCCATGTTGTCGATGTGGCTCGTGGCGTCCCAGGGGGTCTCCTCCAGGACGACGAACCACTTCAGAAAGTCCGGCTTCGCCTCTAAGAGCTTCTCCACCTTCACGCAGCTCAGGTGATCGATCTCGTCCAGGTCCGGGATGAGGGCCTCGAACGCCTGAGGGAGCTTGGCGAGATAGATCTTCCTCCTGCGCTCGATGTGCTCCTGCTTGAGGCGGTGGACGTGCTGCAGGAAGAGCTTCTTGGCCTTCTGCGTCCCCTCCAGGTAGACGTACTCCTGGTACTCCGCCGAGGACTGCATCTTGCGGCTGACGTTCGACCACGTCTCGTTGTGGTTCTTGACGATGCGGCTCACCAGCCACTCGTACTTGTCCTTAGCGGCAGCGATCTGCTGGCTCTGCTGTTTCAAAGCTTCGAAGTAGGGGATGATTTTGGTCTTCCCCCGGCTTTTGTCGACTAGCTGCACTAAGGTGTTGAAGGCCAGGTCGATGTTCACGTTGGATCTGGCCGACGTCTCCACCACCTGGAGGTTCTTTTTGCTTAAGGCAAAAGTATGTGCATCCCTAATGTACCGCTCCACGCCCTCGTCACACTTCGTCAGGACCACCACGATGGGCTTTTTCGTTTTGGCGAGCTGATTGTAAAGGTTCGAGACGAATTTCAGCTGATCGTCAAAGTTCCTGTTCATACCCCTGCTAACGTCAATGCAAAGAAGAAAGCCATCGACCAGCAGCTTTCCGTCCGGCATCTGTTTTTGTTCAAAGTCCTGCTCCAGCCCGAGCTGATCAGTGCAAAAGTACATGAGCTTTTCAGCCGACGCCAGCTTGGTCGCCGCAGCCCGCTTGATGTAGGGCTGCAGGGCCGTGCTGCGGTGAGGCTGAAAGGTCTGGTCGTCGATAAACTCCGTCTGCTCCACCACGTGCATTTTACACTCGGCGCAGTCCTCCAGGGAGCGCACGACCTCCCCCCAGTAGAGGAAGTGGTCGTTATTGACGACCCTTCCCCCAAAGTCACTGGTGCTGAGGACCGAAGTGTGGTCCAGGTGAAACTCGTCGGCGCTGGGCCGGACGAAGCGGTTGCAAAGGCAGGATTTCCCAATGCCGCACTGCCCCTTCTCCTTCTCCGTCCCCGACAACCCCACCACGCTAATGTTATAGGTGGGAATGCGAACATCTTGCTTTCTTGCCATCATCATCGTCCGCACATCCTGTCCCAGCCCACCGCTTCCGAGAGGATTAGTGTTCGCGGCTCCGGCGCTCGGCGGACGGAGGGGTGGCAGCTCTCAGGCCAGGCGGGGCGCCGGGGCGAGGAAATCCCTCGGGCCCATACTGCGCGCGCCGGCAGCGGCTCAGTTCTCGCCGATCCCCGGCGTCGGGTGGCCGACGTTTACCCCTAGGAGAAAGAGAAAGGAGTGTCAGCGCCCAGCAGACCCCGTTCCTCCCGCGCCACCGAACGCCGCCGCCGGCGCCAGGACGCGCGACCGCCCCGCCGAGCCCCGTTCTTGGGATTTAACCCCAAAAACGAAGCGAGAGAAGCAAAACGACCTGGCTCGGCTTTGCTCTTCAACAGCGATCAAGCGCAGCACCGGCTTACTATCTGATCCCACTTCCACTGGCGGGATTACCCCTCTCCCCCGCGGCTCGGTCTAATAGGATCAGAGCGGTTTAGAAAGGAAGAGGCAGAAGGAGAAGGATCCGGTTAAAGCCCTACAGAGGAGCCCCGGGCGCGCTCGGAGCCGCGGCGGCAGTGTCTTCCTCGGAGGAAGGAGCGCTCCCAATTGGCACCCTCGATCCCAATTAGCACCCTCAATCCCAATTAGCGCCCTCAAAACGCGGCAATTGGCCTCGTTTGTTTTACAATACGAGAGCAAAAAGGGTTTTGCAGCTCCAGGAAAGGCGAATTAATGCAGATGACACCGGGAGCCCTGCCGGGGAGCCAGGGCTCTCCTGCGCCCGCCGGGGTGGCCGGACGAGGCAGTTCTTCCAGTTCTCTTCTCCTCGGGCCGGGTTACACAACACGCAAAGGCTGCTGCAAACCCGAAACGCCGCTGCACGCTCCCAAAAACCTACCCCAACGCCCGATCCCTTCGCCGAACCCCTCGGCGAGGTCGCCCCCCAGCAGCCGAGGCACCGGCTCGCACGGTTCTGGAGGCTGCGAGGAGGGAGAAGGTGAGGAATCGGGGCGAAAGGCGGGGATTTGGGGTGAGACGCGGGGATCTGGGGCGGTTTAGGATCCTGCCCTCGGCGCGGCCGCCCTTTCCGGCTCTTCCCCGAGCACGATGCTTCCTGCAGGAGCACCACTCACCCGCAGCGCGTGTCGCTCCTCGGGGCGAGCCTCTCGCAGGTAAAAGGGCGGAACAACCGCAGCACCGGTGCAATGTAAACTATGCTGCCGAGCAGCTGTCAAACCCTTAATTATTTTGAATAATTACTCATCGCTGAATTTTAAGGAATGCAGCTACTCCCTGGGAGGCTGGCCGGGGCCGGGCGCCGCTCGCGCGGCCTTCCTGCAGCTCCTGGGGGAGCACCGCTCTTGCTCCCTGATTTTCCTCAACCCTCGCCGTTTTCCCCCGTTGGAGGACAGGGCACGAAACCGGGTGCAGAGGGGTGCCCGGCCCCGCGGTGCTGTTTCAGGGTGCCGCTGCTCTCCTCCATCCTCTCCGGGGCACGGAGCCGCCGCGTTCGCGTGTTCAGCCCCCACCCCCGTGCTCGGCAGGTTCACAAAGCGCCGAGCGGAGAAACCGTGGCAATTTTAGGGTTTTGGACGGGGTGTGGGAACCGTGTCGGCCTCCGCGGTCGCCATTTGCGGAAGCGGTTGGGCCGCGGGCACCCGAGGGGCCCGGGCCGTGGCGCCGCGCGGCTAACCGAAGCCAAAGGAAAACCGCAGCCGTTGACAAAGGCGTCGGCGGTCCCCTTTCGCTTCCCCCAGACGGCAGGGACGGGGCGAGGAGCAGCACCGGGGAGCCTTTCATCCTTCCCCGTCCGCCGGGGTCCTGAGCGCCGCGCGACGCCGTTGACACGCGGGGAGTGGGCTGCCGGCCCGCCCCGAGCTGGAAGCTCTCCGCTTAACGATTAATGTGCGATTTGCCCCAAAAGGAGAGGCCGTCCTGGAGGGGGAGGTTCAGCAGAGGGATGACAAAACTGGGGGGGGGGGGGGGGGGGGGTTCGCGATTTAGGATTGTTCCTCGAGGCGGCGGCTGCGCGCTGTCCAACCCGACGTCCTTCTGGGCGTAATCCTGCCAACGGGTAACAAAACCATCCCCCCTTTAAAAACACAAAACGTTGAAAAATGACCCCGAGAAGAAAGGCTGAGGCAGGGACCGCCGCGTTTTCCACGTCAACCCAAGAACCAGCGTGCCGGTGGCGAGGTGTCCCCTCCCGCTCGTCCCTTTTCTCACACGTGCCCGCGCGCGCGGCGGGTGCCCGAAATGGGTCATCGGCATCTTTGGGAAGAGCGATTTGAGCTTGAAGCATCTGGGGCCGAAACGCTTTAATCCGGCGCAGCAGATGGGCTGCTCGCAGGCGGAGGGCGCGCCGCAAGCACCTCCGCGCCCCGGTCCCCGACCCGGCCCTCCGGCCGCCCTCCTGATGATTTTTTTTTGCAAAAAAAAAAAAAAAGCCACAAACTGCGAAGCTGGGGATCAGTTCCGGGAGGGATCCGGTGGGTTCCGTGCTCCAGATCCCCGACAAGCGGAGAGAACCAGGCGAGGGGACGCGGCGAGGGAGGGTCCCGCGCTGCCCCCGCCGCCACGCGTGCCATTTGCTCCCGGCGCGGGCCGGGCACGGCGCCCGGTTGCAAAAGCATTTCCACGAACGGGCTCAGGGAGCAAAAGGCAACTCCGGCGAGGGCAGCTCGCCGGGCACCTCCTCCACCGCCGCCTTCGTCCCGCTCGGGTTCCTTCGCACGCGCAGCGGCAAAAAGCCCCCGGCGGCGAGACGCCCAAACCCAACGCCATCGGGGTTCCTCACCCCAAACGCGTGACCGATCGGACGCAGATAATTGGGGAAAAACGACAATAAATCACGGCAGGCTCTATAAAAGCGGAAAGCGGCCCTCGCCCTCCTGGGCCCCCCCCCCCCCCCCACCTTCCCCGCCGATCGGCTCCAAAGCTTTTTCCGTTTTGGTGCTAAAAAGGGGGAATCGAGGTTTGGGGAGCGGGGTCGCCGCCGGGTTTTCCGCCCGCGGCGGGGGAGCAGACGGACGGATCGCCCCGGTGGCGGGACAAGGGGGGACAGCCCACCCGTCACCCCCAAAAGCTTTGGGTCCAGAAGCCACGCGGGGCTCGTCGTACGCCCTCCTAACCCTTCTCCGTCCTTACGGCGCGGCGTCCTGGGGTCCCCGCTCGGCTCCGTTCCCTCCTCCGGCCCCCCCCCCCCCCCCCCGCGGCTGCGGGCGGCCCGTCGGGAGCTCGCTTTCGTTTTCTTCCCTAAAAGCCTGAGTCAGGAGTTACTCATTTACGCTGGAATACCCTCCCCGCGAAGCCCGGGCGGAGAGGTGACGCGGGAGGACGAGGAAGGAGGAAAAAAAAACGCACGGCACGGCTCACGAATCCCCGCCGAGCCGGGGAAGCTGGCAGCAGACCCAAAGGGATGGGAGGAAAAAAAAAATAATAATAAAATAAAGGTATTTTCCGGCCTCAAACACCTGAAAGCTGGGAGCCGTCGCGGCAGCCGGCTTCCCTCGCCTCGCCCGCCGCGGGAGAAGCTCCAGGCTGGGCTTCGAGCACCCCGAATTTTGGGGAGCTCGAGGGCAGCACGGCCATTCGGGGTTTTGGGGCCGCTTTCCGTTTGTTTTCCCAACACGAACGACCTCCCGCGGTTTCGGTTCTCCCGGGACACGGACACGCGCCTGGCCCCGAGCGAGCGCTCTGCGCGGGGAGAGGTGACGGGGCTGGGATATCGGCGGGAGCGGCGTTCCTGGTGGGAAACTGGGGGGAAAAAGGGCACGAATGGCTCAAGGACGCCGAGTTCCTTCCTCCCGCGTGCCTGGGCGCTGAGCGGGGACGGAACCGCCCGTCCCGCGCGAGTGCCCGCTGGAGGGATCATTTCATTAAAAAAAAAATAAAATAAAAAAAATGAAGGGTTTGGGGTAGCTGTTTGAAAGGCAATCAGCCGAGGCTTTAAATTAGAAGCACGCCGGGACCACGCCGCGTCCCCCCGGGGGACCGGCCCCGTCCCGCGGCAGGTTCACGGCCCAGCGGTGGGAGAGCTGCTCTCATTTTTGATACAAAAAAAAAGGAAAATAACGACCCCAAAGGGAAAGCGACGACCCCAAAGGGAAAGCGACGGCCCCAAAGGGAAAACAACGGCCCCAAAGGGAAAACGACGGCCCCAAAGGGAAAACGACGGCCCCAAAGGGAAAACGACGACCCCAAAAGGAAAACGACGACCCCAAAGGGAAAGCGACGACCCCAAAGGGAAAGCGACGACCCCAAAGGGAAAGCGATGACCCCAAAAGGGAAATAACGACCCCAAAGGGAAAACAACGACCCCAAAGGGAAAAGCAACGACCCCAAAGGGAAAGCAATGACCCCAAAAGGGAAAATAACGACCCCAAAGGGAAAATAACGACCCCAGCAGCCTTCCAGGGGCAGCTCTGCAGCCGCTTTCTCGGCACCAACGAGCGAACGCCCCCAGCCACGGGGTGCGCAAGCCATCGGGTGCCACGAGCGGGGCTCGGGCGCCGCGCTTGGAGCTGCTTCACCGCCCCCCCCCCGGAGCCCGCGGGGAGCCCCCAGAACCCGACCCGGAGGCACCGGCGGCCGCGGGAGGTCCCCGTGTCCCCGGGGCAGCGCCGCCGGGTGTCCCGGGGCCCGGCCGCGCTTATCTCAGGCATTTCGGGGGGAGGCCGGCCCGCCGCCTTATCTAAGGGCTGCGAAATATCTCCCAGCTTAAATGGTGGAATAGTTGGCCGGGGGCCAGGTGGCCTGGACTCTCTCCCCCAGCTGGGGCGTTAAATCTCTCCGACTAAAGGGTAAAATAATAAATAAATAAATAAATAATAAATAAATAAGATAAATAAATAAATAAGCACCAGGCTGCGGTTAAACGGCACCTCGCGTCCTCGCCGCACCGGGATTTTCGGCCGGGGGGGGACAGGCGAAGCTGCCGAGACGGCACGGGTCACGGGGGGGTGTTTTGGGGAGGGAGTTTTGCTCTTGCTCAGCAGACCCCGAAGCTCTCGCCCAGCGCGGGGCCGCGGAGGGAACGGGGCTCGCCGCGCGGCGGCCTTGGGATGGGGTCGGTCCCGTGGCGGTTAACGGGGCCGGCCAAAACGCGATCGGGGGGGGGGGGGCGCCTCGTGGCACGACGCGAGCGCAGCCGGGGCCGCGGTGACGTTAGCGCGAAAAGAAATACCCCCGAGGCTGCGACCCCCTTGCAAGGAGCCACCCCAAATACCCCCGCGGGCATCCGCAGCGGGAGAAGGGAAACCTTCCCCTAAAGCTCGCTTCTCCCTCCCGGGCTCTGCCCCGCGCCCTCGGGACCGTGCCAAAGTCCTCGGGGACCGGCACCGAAGCCTTGGGGACCGGCGGTCTCCAGGCGCGAGGCGAAGGTTGGGGACAGGGTCGGGACGCGACGCAGGAGGCGCGGCGGGGCAGCGCTCACCCCGCAGCGTCCCGCTTACCTCCGGCTCCGGGCCCTACGCGGCCATGCCGGCGACCAAATCTCGTTTTCCGACCCAATAAAACGAGGGCAACGTCCAAGCCCAGGCAGGTGAGTCAGCATGGGGGGGGGGGGGGGG
>SNRU01011880.1:0-21557 GCA_006130075.1 Branta canadensis | reverse complement strand
TGGTTTCCACCCTGATGGAGCTTTCTTTGGTAGTAGGAAAGAGCAGGGGAGAAAAACTGCCACAAAGTGCACCTTCTAAGGGTGGCAGTGGCCATGAGGAGGAAGAAAAGTCCAGGGGAACAACTGGTTTTGCTGCTAGAGACTGAGAGAAAGAAGACATTAAGTGCCTAAGCCTTCATCTCGTCTCTTGTCACCAGGTTTCCCCCCACATCCATTAAAGGATGCTGATTCTCCTTATTTCTCCTTTATTAAAATATTTATATAACCAATTTTTTATTTTTTATTTAATTTTTTTTTTTTTGACAAGAATCTGTCCCTCGGATAGCCTGATGTGGAGAGGGCAGAGGCTTCTGACAAAGCTGAAAGTCCCAAAAGGACCCAAGTATTTGTGTCCATGGCTCTGGCTGTTGTCTCTGCCACCGAGGCCTAAGACGGGACAGCTTATCGGTAAAGCACCAGGGCCTCATTGCCTCCTCGCCCCCAGTCATGAACCAGGCAGGGCTCGTACCATTCTCCTGTACTTGACCATCACAGAATCACAGAATCGTCTAGGTTGGAAGAGACCTCCAAGATCATCTAGTCCAACCTCTGACCTAACACTAACAAGTCCTACACTAAACCATATCACTAAGGGCTACATCTAAACGTCTTTTAAAGACCTCCAGGGATGGTGACTCGACCACCTCCCTGGGCAGTCCATTCCAATGCCTAACAACCCTTTCAGTAAAGAAGTTCTTCCTAATATCCAACCTAAACCTCCCCTGGTGCAACTTTAGCCCATTCCCCCTCGTCCTGTCACCAGGCACGTGGGAGAATAGACCAACCCCACCTCTCTACAGCCTCCTTTAAGGTACCTATAGAGAGCGATGAGGTCTCCCCTGAGCCTCCTCTTCTCCAGGCTGAACAAGCCCAGCTCCCTCAGCCGCTCCTCGTAAGACTTGTTCTCCAGACCCCTCACTAGCTTCGTTGTCCTTCTCTGGACTCTCTCGAGCACGTCCATGTCCTTCCTGTAGCGAGGGGCCCAAAACTGAACACAGTACTCGAGGTGCGGCCTCACCATGGCCGAGTACAGGGGCACAATCACTTCCCTAGACCTGCCGGCCACACTGCTTCTGATGCAAGCCAGGATGCTGTTGGCCTTCTTGGCCACCTGAGCATACTGCTGGCTCATATTCAGCTGCCTGTCAACCAGTACTCCCAGGTCCTTCTCGGCCAGGCAGCTTTCCAACCACTCCTCTCCCAGCCTGTAGCTCTGCTTGGGGTTGTTGCGCCCCAGGTGCAGGACCCGGCACTTGGCCTTGTTGAACTTCATGCAGTTGACCTCAGCCCATCAGTCCAGCCTATCCAGATCCTCCTGCAGAGCCTTCCTACCCTCAAGCAGATCGACACACCCACCTAACTTGGTGTCATCTGCAAACTTACTGAGGGTGCACTCGATCCCCTCATCCAGGTCATCGATAAAGATATTAAAGAGGACTGGCCCCAGCACTGAGCCCTGGGGGACTCCACTAGTGACCGGCCTCCAACTGGATTTGACTCCATTCACCACAACTCTTTGGGCCTGGCCATCCAGCCAGTTTTTAACCCAAGGAAGCGTACACCAGTCCAAGCCACGAGCAGCCAGTTTCTTGAGGAGAATGTTGTGGGGAACGGTGTCAAAAGCCTTACTGAAGTCAAGGTAGATCACATCCACAGCCTTTCCCTCATCCACTAAGCATGTCACTTTGTCATAGAAGGAGATCGGGTTCATCAAACAGGACCTGCCTTTCATAAACCCGTGCTGACTGGGCCTGATCGCCTGCTTGCCCTGCAAGTGCCGCGTGATGACCCTCAAGATAATCTGCTCCATGAGCTTCCCTGCCACTGACGTCAAACTAACAGGCCTATAGTTCATCAGATCTACCCTCCGGCCCTTCTTGTAGATGGGCGTCACGTTTGCTAGCCGCCAGTCAACTGGGACCTCCCCTGATAGCCAGGACTGCCGATGAATGATGGAAAGCAGCTTGGCCAGCTCCTCCTGCAGTTCTCCCAGTAACCTCGGGTGGATCCCATCTGGCCCCATCGACTTCCGTACATCCAAGTGCTGTAGCCAGTCACCAACCATTTCCTCATGGATAGTGAGGGCCACATCCTGCTCCCCATCCCCTTCCACCAGCTCAGGGTACTGGGTATCCAGAGATCAACTGGTTTTGCCACTAAACGTTTTCTGTAAACGTGTTTATTCCTAAATGACACATGGCCTCTGATGTGGCATCTCGGTACTAAAAGTGAAGTTGCTCAGTGCTCAGGGCTCCTCTTCCCAAACTGGAGTGCAGAAGACACTCAGGGAATGCCAGGCTCAAGGCCTCACTCTTGTGCTTGGGTGCCACCTGGACACAGGGGCAGGAGGGCACGGGGTGGGGGGTGAGGGAGTCAGGGCTGGACTGAGTCGTCACTGGTGGATTCCCAGTGCCCCTGGAGGCCCTGACCGGTCAAGAAGCAGCTTCCTGGGATTGAAACGTGACAGGGCAGGCGGCATCAGGGAGGTATCGGGAGCCACCAGGGTATCCTAAGGGTTCTCCTCGGATGCCGTGTGCCTTGTGTTGGGTGGGCAGCGAGTGGGTCTTCACAGTAAAGCTAAGCCAAAGGATGCACGGGCTGATGGGAACTCTGCAATGCCAGGACACACAGCGAGGCCACAGCACAAAGGTCTCAGAGGCCTTCAGTGAACAGTAGGAAAGGGCCAAGACTGGGTGACCAGGAAAGGTCCGGGGGGTGGGGAGAGGTGGTCAGGGGCTGGGCTGGGCTGGGCAGTGCCCGGCAGAGGGCAGCAGCAGCGTCAGGGAGCGGTGGCAGCATGCAGGGGAGGGCTCCCAGCAGGGCTTGGTGCTGCAGAGCCAGGGCTAGGGAAGGGAGCCCCGAGCTGCAGGGGCAGGGGACAGGAGGCCGCTCGGGGCCCTTGCTGGCCTGGGCAGAGCATGAAGGGGGCCCAGGGCATTCGTCCCCTCACCACAGCCTGACAGGACCCGCACGGCGTTCACGCAGTGTCCAGGGACACACAGAGCATCGGGGCTCTGCCCTGTAGTGCGCAGGGAGAGGGCAAAGCCTCTCTGAAAAAGAGGCTGAAAGTGAAAAAGGTCCCTCCTCTGCCCCATGGTGTGACAGGGCCAGGCTGGAACAGCTTACCTTTATTTGATGTAGTTCTTGTGTAATTTGCATTGGTGATGGCACAGAAAGACAGCTCCTTCACCAGTGATGTACATCCTTCGTCATGTTAGGACACAACTCAACGGCCTTCACTCTGCTTTATCTCACAGATGAACTGGATTAGGTCTCCTTGATTACTCTGAGGGACAGTGCAGTGCTTTTTGCCTTCCTCTTCTCCAGCACAATATGTGTGACTTTCCCTTACTCTGCGCATTGACCTGACGGGTCGTTTCACATTTTTCACTTTCAAAACTCTAGTTGGACAGGGACCATTTCCAAAGTGAGACAAGCTGATGGGTTCTGCCTCAGCCATTAGAAGCATGCTGTACTTGAGTGTTTCAGCCTGAGTTTGCTAAAGATGACCCAGGAAGGGAAACAGATGTTCAAGTGTCTCGTAGGAATAAGGGAAAGTATCATGGGTTTCCAATGGCCATTTCATATCTAGGTCAATCCCAGGAACCCACTGAAGAAGGACGTTGTCTTTGAAGGGGTTTCCTGTGCTGGGCTGGGCTGCAGTTACAGGGACAAAGATCACTGCTGGCAGCGGAGGTGCCCTGGGAACTCCACCTGGCTCCACCTGATTTTCCCAAAGGGCTCCGGTCTCCTGCAGGTCTTTTCTGACATCTGCTGGTCCAGGGAAGTGCCTAAAACAGAATGGGGCCACAGGAAGTTTTCCCTGGTTTCTTATGGTCAGACATCAAAGCTCTGCCTGAATACCGAGTTATGTCTTTAGTACTCAATTAATAAAGCAACTACTCATCAGCCCAAATGATTCAACTCTTTCCGTTAAATGTCTCATGTGAATGATAATTTCTATCATGAAGAAATGTTAATTTTCTAGATGAGTATTCATCGCAGGAGAAGAAATACTGGTGTTCACCTGTACTTGCATGGTCATCGCTTTGTCTATCATGGTGTGCTCCCTCATCTTCCAGGCTCAAAACCCGTCTTCATGACACAGACCCTGCTGAATGTCCCCTTTCCAGCTGCCTGTCTGGACCCATGCACTTCCCATGGTTCTCCTGCTTTGCCCTCCCCTTACTCTTGGATCATTCTGACCGCTCTCACCAACCCAGTTGCTGCTTTGAGTTTCAGTGAGTTCCAGCTCGCCCATCTCTCAGCAGTCTGTCTAATGGTTTCTTTAGCAAGAAACTCATCATTTCTCATTGAATTAGTATGACATGGATTAATATTAACACAATTATTTTAAATTTCCTATTAATCAGTGCAAAATAGATCATGTACAGTCATCTTTATGGGAAGGTAAACTTCACTGGAGGCCAAAAACTGAGGAACTTGAACATTTTCCTTTTTTTTTTTTAATTGCAGCACAATTTCCTGTTGTTAGTTTTTAAATAGGAAAAACCCTGCTCTTCCTACCTAAGCAGGGCTCCAAAGGAGTAACCCTAGACCATTATCTATAGGAAAACGGTGCTCCAAACTGAAATGCAACAAAATTCAGCCTTTCAAATGAGGAAAGATTTCTATTAGATGCTCTTTGAAATCTTCCTCCTTAACTACACCATGAAAGCTCTCCGATTTGCTGCACAAGTCTTGAAGACTTGAAGAAAACTTTGAGAGAGATATGGTTCCTTAGGAGATTCTGCATTTTAATGAGTTCCGTGGTGTATTTTAGTGCTGAGTCAGTGAAACTTGGGTACTGAGAGGAGGATGACGCAACTGCTTGAGAAAGTAAAGTCAGGAGGAAAAGTTGAAGTGACTTGGAGTATTAATGGGCCCCACTGAGGGCTGTTCCTAACAAAGCCTCCCCAGGGACTTGTTAGGGCAGATCATTGGAGGCCATGATTGCAGACAGGCAAAGCGCTGTGCTGAGAAAAGTCTTGGTTGGTTTTGGTGAAGCAGAAGGGCCAAGGCCTGACCCCAGCCACTGGGAGGGGAGATCCTGCACCCCCACGTCTCGCTCAGGGCTCTTCTTGGGGTCTGTATGATGTGGTGGGCAGTGTGATGCCACGAGAAGAACTTCATTAGGACACCTCCCCACCCCTGCACAGGGTATCAAGGAAGCAGTGGGGCCCCATTGCAATGACTCTATCTCGTCTCCTCAGAAGCTCTAGCCAAAGGGACAAAAACGACAGGGCTGTTGGGGCCTTTCATGCTTGTTAGCACCCTCTGCCTTCTCCTCTGCAGGCTTTCCTATGCTGTCCCACACTTTGTCCTATTTCCTTGAAGTCTGCAGACACCCATCTCTGTCCACCACCTTGCTCTCATCCAGGACTTTCCATCATCTCACCCATGTCTTTTCAACCCTCATGAGGTGTTCCCTGATGAACACAAAGCCTGAGTCTGATCATAAACTCTCTTTCAGTAACCTCTGTCACCACTACACGACCCTTTGAGGGACATGTCTTCGTCTTTGTGGCCACTGCCACCCTTCTAAAGTGCACTTTGTGGCAGTTTTTTCTCTCCTGCTCTTTCCTACCGTCAAGGAAAACTCCATCAAGGTGGAAACCGCTCCTTTCCTACCGCCAATGAGAACTCCATCAAGGTGGAAACCACTCGTGAAGTAGGCATCCCAACCCATCAGGCTCCTTGCGGCCTGTCAGCCAAGCACACAGAAGTCACCTCACCAGCATCTCCCAAGGCCTGGGCCTGCTGCTGGCCTTGCAGCTTCTTGGCTAGACACAGCCAAGCCTTCTGCCTTCTGCTGTCCAGTCCTGGCCTCAAGCAGAAGGGACAGGACAACCCCTGTGCAGGCCTTCTTTCTGTGTGGGTCCTCCTGGGGATGGAGGCAGAGGGGATCCCACAGGCAGCATGCCAAGCAGGGGCCTTCTGCTGGCCTAGCAGGGCCACTGGCAGATGTCAGCCCCAAAGTGCACATCCCAGGGAGAAGCCAAGGCTGACCTGCCACCTCCAGACACAAGGGACCTCACAGTCCCTTTGCGTGACACGTTCCTGCTGCTGCCCTATCAGCTGCAGAGACAGAAGTGACCTCCCAGTCACTGCCCCAGTCCCATTCCTCCTGCTGGGTCAGGACATCCTGAGGCAGAGCTGAGCTCAGCAGAGCATTCCCACCCATCTCCTCCTTGTGGTCCACAAGCTGATCAGATCCATGGCCCTTCACACTTATCTCTGAATGCCATGGGACTGCACGGCAACCTCATGGTTCCTGCCCTTCCTCAAGGGGCCAAGCGCCTAAAGATAAGGTTTAGGAGAGGGGTTGAAGGTGAGGAGGTTAATGCACAGGAGGACAGGGTTTGGATGTTATTTGTTCATGTATATTATTAGGGACTATGGCGAACCTTTCTGGGTGAGAGCTTAAGCAACTATTGAGCAGGAGGGTTTCATGTTCCACTTGGGGTGTCAGGTCTGTGGTTAGGGTATGTGCAAGTTCTTTGGTTTAGCCTTTTGTTTAGGTCTGCAAGAAGACTTGGGTTAAATAGAGCATTTAAATTCTAGTGTTAAGGTGTAGCAAGAGAGATAAGGTAATGGAAAGGAGTTATGGACTAATTTTGTCTTCAAGGGATATTGTGGTCAAAAATTGGAGCAGTGGATTCCCGTCAGGGTGTGGAGTGGCATTTAGATTTAGGTATTAATGTTACAGGTTAATGTAGGGTAAGGGCCTCACATGTCTGCCTTAAGTCTGCGTTAAGGTGGGATCGACATTATCTGATTATTCTTACCTCTTCAAAATCATTAGCTTCTGCTGGCCAAGCTCCTCTTCCCTCCCCCACATCTCACATCTCTCCTGGCCAGGCTTCTCCTGAATTCCCCATAGCAGTCATCTTCTTAGGGGCAGCTTTCTGATGGCTTTCATGAACTCAGAGTATCTGTCTCACCTCTGTGGGCTACTCTGCTCCTGAGAAAGAAGCAGCTCCTAAGGCAGCATGGAGAAAGACAAAGGCTGTAGGAGCACCCTGCACAATGTGCCCAGCAGCTCTGCAACACCACAAAAGCAGCCCTGAAGGATGAGTTCAGGGAAAAGCTGAACACTTTTACATGACAACCCCAATTCAAGACCCCTTCCTCTATGGGGCCTACCAGCTACTTAGGAAGCGAGAATCTCACAAACTGTGTGCAAAGCAGATGCATCTGCTGGCCTATCATGGAGAGCAGCAGATGTGAGCCTAAAGGCACAGATCCCAGCCAGGAGTCAAGGGACGACCTGTCAGCTGCTTCAGAAAAAGTCACCTCCCAGGCCACTTAACAGCCATTAGCTTCCTGCTGGACTTGGAGCTTCTGAGGCACCACTGAGCTCATAATACCACACCTACAAAACACCCCCTTTTTGGCCCAGAATCTGCCCAGGTAGAAGTGAGCTCGTTGTGATCCTTCCAGCCTCCACCTGGAGGCAGACACCACCTGGACTCCCAGCCTCTCTGACACACAGGAGCCAGTGCCGTGCCAGTTCTGGGAGGTGCTAGGGCAGCAGAGACCTTGCAGTCAAATCACTCGCCAGACTCCTTGGCTGGGGCTGCTGCGTGCCCTGGGGCTGCAGAGCTCTCCTCTGCCTGCTCACAGCAGATTGAGCCCTTGAGCTGTGGTCAGTCCACCTTGGAGGAGATCCCCCCTTAGGAGGGAAGTGCTGCAGCGCAGGCCGGCTGTGCCACTGCCGTGCCCACTGCCTGTCCCTGCCTGCAGTCCCAGCACAGCCCCACAGCAGCACTGGCACCAAGCTACAGGAGCAGCCGGGCCTGACCCCACCAGCAGGGCTCAGCACGAGAGGGCGGCAGTGGCAAGAGAGCAGCTCAGCATGCCCCAAGCGCTGGTGTTCCCTGGCCGTGCTGCTGGGATGGGACTCTTTTCCTCTGCAGCCCTGCACATGGCACTGCCCCTGCAGAGCCAGAGCAGCTCTCGCAGGAAGGATGTCACACAAGGAAGGCAGTGCAGGCTCCTTCACTTTGTTTATGTTCACAAAGAGACGGTTCTCCTCATGTACAGAGTCTCAGTGTATACATTCAACATGTATATACTGAAATGGAAGTGGAAAAACGGGCTCCTTTCTTTTATTTAAATTCACAGAGGGCCTGGCTCCTCATATACAGAATCTCTGAGCTATACTCGACAGGTACATACTGTAAAAGAAATGAGGTGTATCATATCATTTTTACGGGGAACTTCAGCCGTATTAAAACAAAGAAAGTCCTGTAATAAAACACTCATAAATACACAAACAAACACAAAAATAATTATATATAATATTAGTTGTTCTTTCAGTCATTGGCATTATTAGTCATCTGCAGAGCTAGAATGGAAATTTATTGCTTCCGAAACACATCTAGTCATTAATTTCCAGAGCGCATGCTTGAGCTCCTGGTTCCTCATGCTGTAAATGACGGGGTTCACAGCTGGAGGCACCACCGAGTACAGAAATGACACCACCAGGTCCAGGGATGGGGAAGAGATGGAGGGGGGCTTCAGGTAGGCAAACATGCCAGTACTGATAAATAGAAGGACCACGGCCAGGTGAGGGAGGCACGTGGAAAAGGCTTTGTGCCGGCCCTGCTCAGAGGGCATCCTCAGCACTGCCCTGAAGATCTGCACATAGGACACCACAATGAAAACAAAACAACCAAATACTAAACAAACACTAAACACAAGTGCCCCAACTTCCCTGAGGTAGGCGTCTGAGCAGGAGAGCTTGAGGATCTGGGGGATTTCACAGAAGAACTGGTCCACAGCATTGCCTTGGCAGAGGGGCAGGGAAAATGTAGTGGCCGTGTGCAGGACAGCATTGAGAAAGCCACTGCCCCAGGCAGCTGCTGCCATCTGGGCACAAGCTCTGCTGCCCACGAGGCTCCCGTAGTGCAGGGGCTTGCAGATGGCAACGTAGCGGTCGTAGGCCATGATGGTGAGAATATAAAATTCTGCTCCAATGAAAAAGGCAGAGAAAAAGACCTGTGCAGCACATCCTTGGTAGGAGACGTCCCTGGTGTCCCAGAGGGCATTGGCCACGGCTTTGGGGAGAGTGGTGGAGAAGTAGCCCAGGTCGAGGAGGGCGAGGCTGAGGAGGAAGAAGTACATGGGGTTGTGGAGGCGGTGGTGGCAGGCTACGGCGGTGAGGATGAGGCCGTTGCCCAGGAGGGCAACCAGGTAGATGGCCAGGAAGAGCCCGAAGTACAGGAGCTGCAGCTCGCGCGTGTCTGCGAATGCCAGCAGGAGGAACTCGCTCACAGAGCTGCTGTTGGGCATTTCCTGCTTCCGGGCATGGCGTCCTGCCCAAAGAACAAAAGCACGGTAAGATAGTACAGAATTACCTGATAATAATTAATTCCCCTTCGTCCCCTCAAACAGACTTCGGTTATGTCCCTTTCATGAGTTTTAACTGACACTGACTGAGGATGTTCACTGGAATAAGGGGACTTTGCTGTGGTCACTGTAGTAACCAGTCCTCACCTATAACAATAAGGAAAGAGGAACGTGTGGTAATCCCTGATTAAATTCACTCCTGATATCAAGTGATTATCCACATTGCTCTTCCAAATTCACCTAACTGCATAGCAGGGCTGTGAGAATTTCTGTTTCTTTTTATATTTTCATTCCTTCTGCACTCCAAGTGAAACCTTGTCGATCCTCAGATACAAAGGGACTGTCCCTTTATTGCAGACTGCCCTTCCGAGGGGACAGCCAGTCTGTCAAAAAAGGCTGGTCTCTTCTGCTGGCATGTCTATGAGCTGCAGGATAACTACATGTTCACCTGCAAAGAACCAGGACACTGCTGAATCAGGGCTCAAAGTGCCCATCGCCAGACCCCTCACCCTGTCCCCGTACTCCCCTTCCCCCAAGCACCCCGACGGCTCACTCCATGGGCATGTGAAACCCCCATCCCCAGGCAGCCTGGGAACAAGACCAGCAGCAGCAGCACGGCCAGGTGGAGAAGCCAGGAGGAATGGCAGCGTCTACTTCATATTGGAGAAACACAGAGATATATCCTGTCACATGCTATCCGCCATGAGATGTGTTAGCTTCAGAAAAACTCTTTGGAAATCCCATTTACATGTTCTGCCTCCAGAGACTCACGGTGCCAAGGGCCTGCAGATCTGTCCTGCCACACGCTGCCCTCTGTTGCTGCGCTCCTCACTGCCTCCAAGCCTTCTCTCCTTCTCTCCTCTCCCCGTGCCACCTGCGGTCAGAGCCCCCAGCCCTGCTGTGCTGTGCACAGGAGCTGCTCCTGGGCACTGCTGTCTCTCTGCACCAGGGCCCTCTTGCCACGAGCTCTCTCTGTCCCACGAGCCCGACCCAGCTCAGCACCACACGCCCAGCCCAAGGCCTTGGAATCCCCCCTCGGGGGGCTTTGGTGAGGAGCCCACGACCCTCAGGCACTGAGAGACAATTGAAGCCATCTCTCAACAAGTCCAAGTCAGAGGCAAGTTTCCTGCAGTGTCCCCCTGAGGGCCAGCCCTGACACAGCCTCCCTTGGAGCTTGTTAGAGCAGAGCATTGCAGGCAGTGAGGACAAGGAGACAAAGGCAGTGTGAAGGTGACCCTGATGTGTACGAAACCTGGATGTGTGTCACCAAGCACAAGGGTCAGGCCTTGACCGCCAGCCCCTGGGAAGGGAGATCCTTTCCCTTCACACACTGCTCAGGGCTCTTCCTGGGGCAGGAAGAGTTGGGGATGTTCATGGGCAAGTGCAGGACAAGGGTACGAGCCCTGCCTGGTTTGTGGGTGGGGGCGAGGAGGCAATGAGGCCCTGGTGCTTTACCGATAAGCTGTCTCCTCCTAGGCCTCGGTGGCAGAGACAACAGCCAGAGCCATGGACACAAAGACCTGGGTCCTGTTGGGACTCTCAGCCTTTTCACAGCCTTTGCTCCTCTCCACACCAGACTGTGCTAGGGACTCCCAGACCTGTACCTCTTTTCCTGCTGGCTGTAGACCCTTGTCCCTGTGGTATCTCACAGGATCTGAGCTGATAACTCAGATCTTCTTGGTGGCCATGCTCCTCGTAAGGCAGCTCTGTAGGAAGCTGGCCTGGTTCCCGGTGAGCAGGCAACACTGCTCCTATGGCATCCCTCATGAGGAATGTTCACGAGTCTATGGAGCTAAATGGGATCCCCCTCTTGGGACTGAGGGAGCTGGCAGAAATGCTCACCAAGCCGCTTTCCATCATTTATCAGCAGGCCTGGCTATCAGGGGTGTTCCCAGTCAACTGGTGACAAGGAAATATGATGCCCACCTACATAGTGGCTGGAAGGAGGATCTGGGGAACTACAGGCCTGTCAGTCTGACCAGTGACAGGGACGTTCATGGGGCAGATTATCTTGAGTACCATCATGCAACACTTAGAAGACAACCAGGTGATCAGGCGCAGACAGGAGGACTTTATCAAAGTCAGGTCCTACTTGACAACTCTAAACTCCTTCTATGACAAAGTGATGCACTCAGTGGATGATGTAATGCCCATGGATGTGGTTTATCTAGACCTCAGTAAGGATTCTGAAACTGTTTCCTACAGCTTTCTCCCAGAGAAACTGGCTGCTCGAGGCTTGGATGGGTATCTGCTTCCTTGGATTAAAAAGTGTCTGGGTGGCTGGGCCCAAAGAGTTGTGGGACATGGAGCTAAATGGAGTTGGAGGCCGTTCTCTAGTGGTGACCCCCAGGGCTCAGTTCTGGGGCCAGTTCCCTTGAATATTTTCATCAATGATCTGGACAAGGGGCTTAAGTGCACCCGCAGTAAGTTTGCAGACAACACCAAGTTAGAAGCGAGTGTTGGTCTGCTCGACGGCAGGTGGGCTCTGCAGAGGGTCCTAGATAGGCTGGACTCATGGGCCAAGGCCAAATCTATGAAGGTCAACAAGGGCAAGTGCTGGGTCCTGCACTTGGGGCACGACAACCCCCTGCAGTGCTGGGGAATGGTGGGTGGAATGCTGCCCATCGGAAAGGACTTTGTGGTATTGGTGGATAGTCGGCTGAATAGGAGCCAGCAGGGTGCTCAGGTGGCCAAGCAGGCCAACAGCATCCGGGCTTGTACCAGGAATGGTGTGGTCAGCAGGAGTAGGGAAGTGATTGTGCCTCTCTACTCGGCCCTGGTAAGACCACACGTCAGGTACTGTGTTTAGCTCTGGGGCCCCCAGCATAAGAAGGACAGGGATCTATTTGAATGAATCCAGAGGAGGGCCACGAGGATGATCAAGGGACTGGAGCACCTCTCCTCTGAAAACAGGCTGTGGGATTTGGTGTTGTTCAGCCTAGAGAAAAGCAGGCTCTGGTGAGACCTTATGGCGGCCTTCTAATACCTAAAGGGGGCTGTAGGAAAGCTGGGGAGGGACTCTTCATCAACTAGCGTAGTGAAAGGACTAGGGGAAATGGTTTTACATTGAAAGAGGGTAGGTTTAGGTTAGATATTAGGAAGAAGTTTTTTACTCAGAGGGTGGTGAGGCACTGGAACAGGCTGCCCAGAGATGTTGTGGATCCCCCCTCACTGGAAGTTTTGAAGGCCAGCTTGGATGGGGCTTTCAGCAACCTGCTCTAGTGGAAGGGGTCTCTGCCCACGGCAGAGGGGTTGGAATTTTAGCATCTTTAAGGTCCTTTCCTACCCAAACTACTCTGTGATTCGCTGATTCTCTAAATCCAAAACAGAGCACCACATCAGCTCCTAGGAAGAAAAAGTAAGTCTATCCCAGCTAAAACTCGGACTATATCCACCCCTAACTCCATACCATTGTTCCTATGTCATACTCAGGTCTGACACTTTCTAAATAACTATCACCACTTTTCCTCTCTTTTGATACACACACAGAATATCTTGCCCTTAGTCTATTTGTGTCCTGGTTTTGGTTATGATTGAGTTAATTTTCATCCTAGTATCATAGAATCGTAGAATGGCTTGGGTTGGAAGGGACCTTACAGATCGTCTAACTGAACTTCCCCCATATTCCAGCCACTAGATCAGGTTGGCCAAGGCCTAATCCAGCCCGGCCTTGAACACCTCCAGGGATGGGGCATCCACAACTTCTCTGGGCAGCCTGTTCCTCCCCACCCTCTGAGTAAAGAACTTCTTTCTAATGTCTAATCTGAATCTACCCTCTTTCAGTTTAAACCATTACCCCTAGTACTATCGCTACTGTCTTTGATGAAGAGTCCCTCCCCAGCTTTCCTGTAGGCCCCTTTAGGTACTGGAAGGCCGCTGTAAGGTCTCCCCGGAGCCTTCTCTTCTCCAGGCTGAACAACCCCAATTCCCTTAGCTTGTCTTCATAGGAGAGCTGCTCCAGCCCCTTGATCATCCTCGTGGCCCTCCTCTGGATTCATTCTAATAGATTTGGGTCCTTCTTATGCTGGGGGCCCCAGAGCTGAATGCAGTACTCAAGCTGTGGCCTCACCAGGGCCCAGTAGAGAGGCACAATCACTTCCCTACTCCTGCTGACCACACCATTCCTGGTACAAACCCGGATGCTGTTGGCCTGCTTGGCCACCTGAGCACCCTGCTGGCTCCTATTCAGCCGACTATCCACCCATATCCACAGTTCCTTTTCCCCTGGGCAGCTGTCCAGACACCCTTCCCCCAGGATTGCAGGGGATTGATGTGCCCCAAAAGCAGGACCCAGCACTTGGCCTTGTTGAAATTCATGCAGTTGGCCTCAGCCTATGGATGCAGCCTATCCAGATCCCTCTGCAGAGCCCTCCTACCCTTGAGTAGTCCAACACTCGCTTCTAACTTGGTGTTGTCTGCAGACTTACTGAGGGTGCACTCGATCCCCTCATCCAGATCACTGCTGAAGATATTAAAGAGAAGTGGCCCCAGTACTGAGCCCTGGGGGCACCACTAGAGGCTGGCCCCCAGCTGGATTTAGCTCCATGTACCACAATACTTTGGTCATAGCCACACGGCCAATATTTAACCCAATGAAGCATACACACGCCCAAGCCTTGAGCAGCCAGTTTCTCTGGGGGAATGCTGTGAGAAACAGTGTCGAAAGCCTTACTGAGGTCCAGGTAGACCACATCCACAGCCACTCCTTCGTCCACTGAGCACATCACCTTGTCTTCGAAGGAGATCGGATTTGTCAAGCAGGACCTCTCTTTGATAACCACCTACTGACTTGGCCTGATCACCTAATTGTCCTTTAAGTGTTGTGTGATGGTGCTCAGGATAATCTGATCCAGGAGCTTTCCCAGCACCGTGGACAGAATAACAGATCCGTAGTTCCCCGACTCCTCCTTCCAGCCCTTCCTGCAGACAGACATCACATTTGCTGGTCACCAGTTGACCGCAACCTCCCCTGATAGCCAGGACTGCTGATCAGAGATGGAAAGCAGCTTGGCAAGTGATTCTGCCAGCTCCCTCAGTAGTGACCGGTGGATCCCATCTGCCTCATAGATGTGCGTACATCTTCATGGAGAAGCAGTTCCCTAACTATTTCCTCATGGATGATGAGGGCTTCATTCTGCTCCCTATACCCATCTACCAGCTCTGGAGGCTGAGTACCAGGGGAACAACGGGTCTTGCTGCTAAAAACTGAGGCAGAGAAGGAATTGGGTATCTCTGCCTTTTCCTCATGTCTTCTATGTTTCTCTGTCACTCTTTCCCCCCACACCCAATACAGGATGGAGATGTGCCTCAATGCTCTTGTTATATAAATATATACATATATATTATATTGTATAATATATATATATACATATATTTTATATTATATAATATATATATACATATATTTTGCTGAGGCGATCGGCTCCGGGGCAGACGTGTTCTGCAGCGGTGCAGGGGACCGAGGCAGGCAGGGCTTTTTGTCCGGCATCGAGGCCACTCGGGGGAGCCGCCGGGACCCGGAAGTCCTCGCGAGGGAGGCTGACGAGGCGCGGGCGGAGCCAGCAGCGCCCCCTCCCAGGCTGTTTAAAAGTTGCCCCTAGGGAGCGCGAGCGACCAGGAGCGCGGCGAACAGGGCGGGCAAACAGGGCGGGCAAACAGGGCGTGGCGCATCAAAGGGCGTGGCGTGGCAGTTCGCGGGGGCAGGGCGAGCGGGGGGCCCATCGTCGCTCTGTTGCAGCTGCCTCTCCCTTCGGTGCTTGTAACCTGCTTGCGTAGAACCTGACCATGGTATCAACCAGGCAGAAAAACGTGGCCTCCGCATCTCGTGCGGCATCTCCAGCCACGGTCACCAGTGTGGCTACTCAGACGGAGGGCTCGGGGAAACACGCAGCCGTCCAGGTCCTGGGCTGCAGAGTGTGCCCCAGCCTTCTGTCGGTCTCCGACGCAGTGGTGGGTATGCCTGTGGGAGGTGTGCCCAGGTTATAGAACTGCTCAGCCAGGTAGCGGTGCTCCGGGAGGAGGTGAACAGGCTCAGGAGCATCAGGGAATCAGAGATGGAAATTGACTGGTGGAGGTGCACTCTACCCTCTCTGAGGCAGGCTCACGAGCCTGCCACAGCACAGGCGTCTCCTGTTATGCAGAAGGCGGAGGTTCCCTCCTCCTGCCAGGCAGCGGGAGTAGACCTAGATCAAGGGGGGGAATGGAGGCAGGTGCCTATTCGGGGTGGTAGGCGAGCCCTCTCTCTGCCCACCTCACCTTCTCATCTACCCTTAAATAATCGATATGAAGGACTAGAACAAGACAATCTGAATGACAAAGTAGATAAAAACCCGTCCCAGTTGGAGGGGGCGCCTAAGACAAGGCGACCTACACATCGCATTGCCACATCATCCTTCAAAAAAGAAAGAAGGGCTATTGTTATGGGGGGCTCCCTTCTGAAAGGGACAGAGGGACTGATATGCCGACCGGACCCAACCCGCAGAGAAGTCTGTTGCCTCCCTGGGGCTCGGGTGAGAGACTTTGCCAAGAAAGTCAAGCGCCTGGTACGGCCCACTGACTACTACCCGCTACTGGTCTTTCAGGCTGGTAGCGATGAAGTAGCAACGAGAAGTCCGAAGGCGATCAAAAGAGACTTTAGGGATTTGGGGCGACTACTTAGAGGATCAGGGGCGCAGGTTGTGTTTGCCTCTGTCCTTCCGATAGGGGGGATTGAAGCTGAAAGGCGTGCTGTTCACATAAACTCGTGGCTTTGAGACTGGTGTGACCGGCAGAACTTTGGGTTCTTTGATCACGGGAAGGTCTATGCTACACAGGGCCTGATGGCACCTGATGGGATGCGCCTCTCTCGGAGAGGGGTAAGGATCTTTGGTCAGGAGTTGGCAGGGCTGATAGATAGGGCTTTAAACTAGAGTCGAAGGGGGAAGGGGCTAAAACCGGGCACGCCGGTGAAGACCTAAGGGAAGGTACGCTAGAATCAGAGGGGCTGTGTGCCAGTGAGGTCCTTCGCTCAGATCCACAAGGTGCTGAGTGTAAGGAGACGCACCTGAAGTGCTTCTACACGAACGCACGCAGTATGAGGAATAAAATGGATGAGCTAGAAGTCCTGGCCCAGTCCCGCAACTACGACATCATCGGCATAAGCGAAACCTGGTGGGATGAGTCCTGTGACTGGGGTGTTGCGATAGATGGTTACAGGCTCTTCAGGAGGGACAGGCAGGGTAGGCGAGGTGGTGGGGTGGCGATGTATGTGAAGCAGGGGCTGGACTGTGTGGAACTTCAGGTCGGCGATGGCAAAGTTGAGAGCCTCTGGGTAAGGATCAAGGGACGAACGAATAAAGGGGATGTCGTTGTGGGAGTCTATTACAGACCGCCTGGCCAGGACGATAGCGCCGATAAATTATTCTTTACAGAACTAAGAGAGGCCTCGAGATTAACTCCCCTTGTCCTTATGGGGGACTTCAACTTGCCAGACGTTAACTGGGAGTGCCACACGGCTGACACGAGCAAGTCCAGGAGGTTCATGAAACACCTAGATGATAACTTCTTGGTGCAGGTGCTAACGGAGCCAACTAGGAAAGGTGCCCTCCTAGACCTGTTGCTAGAAAACAGAGAGGGTCTGGTGGGAGATGTGGTGATTGGTGGCCGCCTTGGTCATAGCGACCATGAAGTGGTTGAGTTCAAAATTTACGGTGACAGAAGGAAAAGTGCCACCAAAACCTCATCCCTAGATATGGGGAAAGCGGACTTCAGGCTGCTCAGGGAACTAGTCAGCAAGGTCCCCTGGGAAACTGCTCTTGAAGGCCTCGATGTCCACCAGTGCTGGTCATTCTTTAAGCGATGCCTCCTGGAAGCACAAGATCAGGCAATTCCTAAATATCGCAAGTCAGGCAGGCGGGACAGGAGGCCGGCGTGGCTGACCAGGAACATCTTAATGGAGATTAGGCGGAAACAGAGAGTGTTTCGCTACTGGAAGGAGGGCCAGGTGTCATGGAAAGAATACAGGGATGCTGTTCGTGTTTGTAGGGAGAAAATTCGTGTGGCCAAAGCACACCTAGAATTGAAGCTGGCTGTGTCTGTGAGAGAAAATAACAAGGGCTTTTTCAGCTATGTGAATGGAAAAAGGAGAACTAAAGAATACATAGGGCCGCTCCTTGATAGGGAAGGTCTCCTCACAGACAATGACATAGGCAAAGCAGAGACGCTTAACGCCTTCTTTGCCTCTGTCTTCAATGCCGATGATGGGCTTCGGGACCCAGGGTGCCCTGAGCTGGAGGACCGGGAGGGTGGGGATGACAAACTCCCAACTGACCCTGAACGTGTGCGGGATTTGCTACTCCACCTGGATCCTTACAAGTCCATGGGTCCGGATGGGATTCATCCCCGGGTGCTGAAAGAGCTGGCGGACGTCACGCGGAACCTCTCTCAATTATTTTTCAACGACCCTGGGAATTTGGAGAGGTCCCGGTAGACTGGAAGCTGGCAAATGTTGTGCCGATTTACAAGAAGGGTCAGAAAGAAGACCCTAGCAATTACAGGCCTGTCAGTCTCACGTCAGTGCCTGGTAAAATCATGGAGAAGATGGTTCTCGAACTTATTGAGGAGCACCTGGGGGACAAAGCAGTCATTGGTCCCAGCCAGCATGGGTTTGTGAAGGGTAGGTCCTGCCTAACTAACCTGATTTCCTTTTATGATAAGATCACCCGTATGGTGGACCAAGGGAAACCAGCTGATGTGATTTTTTTGGACTTCAGCAAGGCTTTTGACACGGTTTCCCATAGGATCCTACTGGACAAAATGTCCACCATACAGCTAAATAAAAACATCATACGATTGGTGAGCAACTGGCTAACGGGCAGGGCCCAAAGGGTTATGGTAAATGGGGCTGCGTCAGGCTGGCGGGCGGTCACCAGTGGGGTCCCTCAAGGCTCCATTTTAGGGCCGGTACTTTTCAATATTTTTATAAACGATCTGGATGTAGGAATAGAAGGTATTTTGAGCAAGTTTGCTGATGACACCAAACTTGGAGGAGTTGTGGACTCAAATGAGGGTGGAAAGGCCTTGCAGAGGGATCTGGATAGGTTGGAGAGCTGGACGATCACCAACCGCATGAAGTTCAATAAGAGCAAGTGCCGGGTCCTGCACCTGGGACGGGGAAACCCTGGCTGCACGTACAGACTGGGCGATGAGACTCTGGAGAGCGGTCTAGAAGAGAGGGATCTGGGGGTCGTGGTAGACAGCAAGTTGAATATGAGCCAGCAGTGTGCCCTGGCAGCCAGGAAGGCCAACCGTGTCCTGGGGTGCATCAAGCACGGCATCGCTAGTAGGTCAAGGGAGGTGATTGTCCCGCTCTACTCTGCGCTGGTGCGGCCTCACCTCGAGTACTGTGTGCAGTTCTGGGCACCACAGTATAAAAAGGACATGAAACTGTTGGAGAGTGTCCAGAGGAGGGCTACGAAGATGGTGAAAGGCCTGGAGGGGAAGACGTATGAGGAACGGCTGAGGTCACTGGGCCTGTTCAGCCTGGAGAAGAGGAGGCTGAGGGGAGACCTCATCACAGTCTACAACTTCCTCGTAAGGGGGTGTCGAGAGGCAGGAGACCTTTTCTCCATTAACACCAGTGACAGGACCCGCGGGAACGGGGTTAAGCTGAGGCAGGGGAAATTTAGGCTTGACATCAGGAGGGGGTTCTTCACAGAGAGGGTGGTTGCACACTGGAACAGGCTCCCCAGGGAAGTAGTCACTGCACCAAGCCTGTCTGAATTTAAGAAGAGATTGGACTGTGCACTTAGTCACATGGTCTGAACTTTTGGGTAGACCTGTGCGGTGTCAAGAGTTGGACTTGATGATCCTTAAGGGTCCCTTCCAACTCTGGATATTCTATGATTCTATGATTCTATGACTTTTAGAGCATTCTGGTCCCCCCTCTGTTCTGTTGGGACCAAAATCCCCAGGATGTTTCTTCCCTAGTTCCTGAACAAAACAGTGAAGAAATTTCAGAGAGATGAAAGGATCCCTGCCTGTCATGGCCGAGGTGTCCTGCAATACGGGGAGAACACAATAGGGGTTAAGGAATCATTTGTTCTCATGTCTGAAAACCTTTTTGTTTTGTTTTTGTTTTGTTTTGATTTATGCTTTAATAGCACAAATCACACTTCTAAAACCAGTCTCTCCCCTGTTCAGAGAAGAGCAGTCGGTGATGACTTCAGTCTGCTCCAAGCACCACAGCCCAGCAGAGACCCTGCTGCCTTCAGGAGCTGTCAGCCCTGAGACCTTGGGGACACCTCGAGGGAGCCCAATGGCACAGAGCACGGGATGCCGTGGTCGGGTGCTGTGCTGCTGAGCTGGGCCGGGCTCGTGGGCACAAGGGGAGCTCGTGACAAGCAGGCAGCGCTGCAGGGAGACAGCTCTGCCCAGGAGCAGCTCCTGTGCACAGCGCAGCAGGGCTGGGGGCTCTGAGCGCAGCTGGCACGGGGAGAGGAGAAAAGGAGAGAGGGCTTGGAGGCAGTGAGGAGCGCATCACCAGAGGGCAGCGTGTGGCAGGACAGATCTGCAGGCTCTTGGCACCGTGAGTCTCTGGCAGCAGAACATGGAAATGGGACTGCACTAAAGGGACAGTCCCTTTGTATCTGAGGATCGACAAGGTTTCACTTGCAATACAGAAGGAATGAAAATATATATATATATAAAAAAAAAGAAATTCTCACAACCCTGCTATGCAGTTGGGTGAATTTGGAACAGCAATGTGAATAATCACTTGATATCAGGAGTGAATTTAATTAGGGATTACCACATGTTCCCCTTTCCTTATTGTCATAGGTGAGGACTGATTGCTACACCGACCACAGCAAGGTCCCCTTATTCCAGAGTCACCTTCAGTCAGTGTCAGTTAAAACTCATGAAAGGGACCTGACCGATGTCTGCTTGAGAGGACAAAACAGAATTAGTTATTATCAGGTAATTCTGTACTACCTTACTGTTCTTTTGCTCCTTGGGCAGGACCCCATGCCCGGGAGCAGGAAACGGCCAACATCAGCTCTGTGAGTGAGTTCCTCCTGCTGGCATTCGCAGACACGTGGGAGCTGCAGCTCCTGCACTTCGGGCTCTTCCTGGCCATCTACCTGGCTGCCCTCCTGGGCAACGGCCTCATCCTCACCGCCATAGCCTGCGACCACCGCCTCCACACCCCCATGGACTTCTTCCTCCTCAACCTCGCCCCCCTTGACCTGGGATCCATCTCCACCACTCTGCCCAAAGCCATGGCCAATGCCCTCTGGGACACCAGGGCCATCTCCTATCAAGGATGTGCCGCACAGGTCTTTTTCTTTCTCTTCTTCATATCAGCAGAATATTATACTCTTACAGTCATGTCCTACGACCGCTACGTGGCCATCTGCAAGCCCCTGCACTACGGGAGCCTCGTGGGCAGCAGAGCTTGTGCCCAGATGGCAGCAGCTGCCTGGGGCAGTGGCTTTCTCCATGCTGTCCTGCACACGGCCACTACCTTTTCCCTGCCCCTCTGCCAAGGCAATGCTGTGGACCAGTTCTTCTGTGAAATCCCCCAGATCATCAGGCTCTCGTGCTCAGATACCTACCTCAAGGAAGTTGGGGCACTTGTGTTTAGTGTTTCTTTAGTCTTTGGTTGTTTTGTCTTCATTGTGCTGTCCTATGTGCAGATCTTCAGGGCTGTGCTGAGGATGCCCTCTTCTCAGGGCCGGCACAAAGCCTTTTCCACGTGCCTCCCTCACCTGGCCGTGGTCTCCCTGTTTCTCAACACCATCATGTTTGCCTACCTGAAGCCCCCCCCCATCTCTTCCCCATCCCTGGACCTGGTGGTGGCAGTTCTGTACTCCGTGGTGCCTCCAGCAGTGAACCCCCTCACCTACAGCATGAGGAACCAGGAGGTCAAAGATGCACTGAAGAAATTGATGACTAGATATGTTTCAGAAGTAATGAATTTCCGTTCTAGCTCTGCAGATGACTAATAATGTCAGTGACTACAAGAACAACTAATATTACGTATATTATTATTTTTTGTGTGTTTGTGTACTTATGAGTGTTTTCATTACAGGACTTTGTTTTAATACGGCTAAAGTTGCCCATTAAAATGATATGATTCATCTCATTTCTTTTACAGTATGTACCTGTCGAGTATAGCTCAGAGAGTC
>SNRU01011879.1:0-21728 GCA_006130075.1 Branta canadensis | reverse complement strand
AGCCATGGCCATGGCCAGCAGCAGGACGTGGCCTTTTCACTGCTGCTCTCTTTTGCCTTCCAGTGTGTTCCTCCTGTGCTCTTGTATCTGTGTTAGTCTTGAGGTTTCATGTACCTTGGTGACAGTCCTGGTGTCTCTACAGTGACATCCCTGTGGCTGCAGGCAGCAGCAGGCCCTGTGCAGCCTTGGGTCACAGCTGGCCTCCCTGCTAGCACCACAGTAACAAAAGGGGCTGCTCAGGGCAAACCCAGAAGCCTGGGCACCTCTTCCAAATGTGCTATCAGGAATAGAGCCAAGGGGTTTCTCCCTGCTCTTCTGTTTTCTGGGCTTCTTCATGGAGGGAAGGACACTGGCTAAAAGTCCCAGGGTGGTCTGTGAGGGACCAAGGGCAGGACTAAGAGCTCCCGTTATGGCGGCACTTGCCTAAGGAGATGACAACTGGTCTTGGTCTCATCTGCATGGGACTGCACCCCCTGCAGTGGGGCTGACGGCCGATGACGGCCTGGAGAGGAATCTGGAGCTGCCAGAAGATGTCAGGGGATCTCTAGGGACAAGGAGCTCAGTGGGTAGTGAATAGAAAACTTCATAAAATGAGTGACCATCCAAAGAACAGTCTGCTAAAAGAAAATTCGAATCTGAGGGGACCATGTGGTAAGGGGGATGCACAAACCTCCTCCAGTGAGATGCCACTACTGCAGGGGAAGAGGGGAAGGTTGGAGAGCCACGTGGGACCTGCGGGCAAGAGTAGTGTGTGCAAAGCATTTGGGGATATTTGCAGGGGCAGCGTGAGCCTGGGAGACAGCAGTGAATGGAGCCTGCAGAGCGTGAGCCTGTCCCATGTGGACTGACCACAGCTCAAGTGCTCAATCTGCTGTGAGCAGGCAGAGGAGAGCTCTGCAGCCCCAGGGCACGTAGCAGCCCCAGCAAAGGAGTCTGGCGAGTGATTTGTTGCAACCTTGGGCCAACGGCAGTGACCCCATGAGCTGGGTCTGCCTCTCAGCCTGCCCAGCACGGCCCTGCAGAGTGCCCCCGTGCCCCGGGCACCACAGCCCCCTCGCTCTGCAGAGCAGCACCGCCAGCTGGGGCTGGGGCCGGGGCTGGGGCTGGGGCTGGGGCTGGGGTTGGGGCTGGGGTTGGGGCTGGGGCTGGGGCTGAGAGGGTGCTTCCCCTAAGTGTCTTCTAGGCCAGCTTCAGGCACATGGCTTCGGGACATGAGCGTGATCTTTGCTGTGTGCAAGGAGCTGAGAGACCACCAACAGGCATGGGGCTGGAACATTGCCTGCAAGGTCCCTCCTGCCCTAGCACCTCCCAGGACCGGCACGGAACTGGCTTCCATGCATCAGAGAGGCTTGGAGCCCAGCAGCAGTGCCACGGGCTTGAAGGGTCACAACCAGCTCACTTCTACCTGGGCAGGTCCTGGGCCAAAAAGGGGGTGTTTTGTAGGTGTGGAATTATGAGGTAAGTGTTGCCTCAGAAATTCCTCATCTGTTCCTAAGTCAATGTCTCTAAAGCGGATTGTGAGTTGAGCTCTTTCTGAAACAGCCGACAGGTCCCCCCTTGGCTCCTGGCTGGGATAAGCGCCTTTAGGCTCACTTCCGCCAGTGTCCATGGTAGGCCAGCAGAAGGCACCTGCTTTGCACACAGTTTGTGAGATCCACTCTTCCTAAGTATTGGGTAGGCCCGGTAAAGGAAGACGTCTTGGATAGGGGTCGTCATGTCAGAGGTTTTGGCTTTTGCCTAAAGTCATCCTTCAGGACTGCTTTCAGGTCTCTACAAAGAAGTGGCCACTGCCTCCAAGATGCCAGGGGCAAAGTGAAGCATGCATGAGGGCCTGGGAGAAGTTACCCTGGATCCATAGGAGATATTCTAGATCCAAAAGCTGGAGGCAGAAGCACAATTTTAGGGTGGTGCAGAGCTGCCGGGCACGTTCTGCAGGGTGCTCCTACAGGCTTTTACATACTTTTCTAACCTGCCTTAGGTGCCGCATCTGTCTCAGAAATAGAGTAGTCAACAGGGGTGAGACAGATACTCTGAGATCATGAAAGCCATTAGAAAGCTGCCCCTAAGAAGATGGCTGATATGGGGAAGTCAGGAGAAGCCTGGCCAGGAGAGAGGTGAGATCTGGGAGAGGGAAGAGGAGCTTGGCCAGCAGAAGCTAATGATTTTGGAGAGGTAAGAATGCTCAGGTAATGTTGATACCACCATAACGAAGACCTAAAGCAGTCATGTGAGACCCTTACCCTATTTTAACCTGTAACATTAATACCTAAATCTAAATGCCACTCCACACCCTAACAGGAATCCACTGCTCTAAGTTTTGACCACAATATCCCTTGAAGCCAAAATTAGTCCATAACACCTTTTCCATTACCTTTACTCTATTGCTCACTCTGATCCCTGCCCTTAACACTAGCATTTAAATTCTCTAATAAACTCTAGTCTTCTTGCAGACCTAAACAAAACGCTAAAGCAAAGAGCTTGCACATACCCTAACCACAGACCTGACACCCCAAGCACAACACCAAACCCTGCCACTAAAACTTTGCTTAATCTTTAACCGAGAAAGGTGAGCCCTGGTCCCTAATCCCAAATGTAAAATACAACCAAAGCCCTGCTTCCTGTGCATTAACCTCCTCACCTTCAGCCTCTCACCTGACCCTTAACTTTAGGCACTTGGCCTCTTGGGGCAGGGCAGGAAATGTGAGACTTCTCTGCAGTCACATGGCATTCAGAGATGGATGTGAGGGGCCATGGATGTGATCAGCTTGTGAGCCACAAGGAGGAGATGGGTGGGAATGCTCTGCTGAGATCAGCCCTGCCTCAGGACCTCCTGCCCCAGCAGGAGGAATGGGACTGGGGCAGTGACTGGGAGGTCACTTCTGTCTCTGCAGCTGATAGGGCAGCAGCAGGAACGTGTCACGCAAAGGGACTGTGAGGTCCCTTGTGTCTGGAGGTGGCAGGTCACCCTTGGCTTCTCCCTGGGATCGACACTTTGGGGCTGACATCTGCCAGTGGCCCTGCTAGGCCAGCAGAAGGCCCCTGCTTGGCATGCTGCCTGTGGGATCCCCTCTGCCTCCATCCCCAGGAGGACCCAGACAGAAAGAAGGCCCGCAGAGGGCTTGTCCTGTCCCTTCTGCTTGAGTCCACGACTGGACAGCAGGAGGCACAAGGCTTGGCTGTGTCTAGCCAAGAAGCTGCAAGGCCAGCAGCAGGCCCAGGCCTTGGGAGATGCTGCTGAGGTGACTTCTGTCTGCTTGGCTGACAGGCCGCAAGGAGCCTGATGGGTTCGGATTCCTGCTTCAGGAGTGATTTCCACCCTGATGGAGCTTTCTTTGGTAGTAGGAAAGAGCAGGAGAGGAAAAACTGCCACAGAATTCACTTAGGAAGGTTGGCACTGGCCATGAGGAAGAAGAAATGTCCAGGGGAACAACTGGTCTTGCTGCTAGAGCCTGAGGCAAAGAAGACATCAAGTGCCTCTGCCTTTACCTCATCTCTTGTCACCAGGTTTCCCCCACATCCAATAAAGGATGATGATTCTCCTTAGTCCTCCTTTATTAAAATATTTATATAAACAATTTTTTATTTTTATTTTTTTTTATTTGTCTTTGATAGCAATAGACGGAATGAGCTCTAGCAGGGCTTTGGCCCTTCTAATTTTGACCTGAACAGCCCCATAACATTTGGGACACAGCTCCAGACAAAATGAAACCATGCATGAGAAGGAAGCACAGAAGAGGTGGAACCTGGCAGCCTTCCGTCACCTGCCCTTCTGTGACTCTGTGCTGCAATTCCTTTCAGCTGGTTTCTCCTGTATTATCCAAACTTCCCTGCAGCACCTGATGCTGCTTGTCAGAGACAGCACAATCACACAAAGGTTGAACTGTCTGCCTGCAGACATTAACAGCTGACAGAATGCAGCATCAGTCCAGGGGAACCTTGAGAAACTGCAGGATTTTGCCTACAGAAACCTCTGGACATTTACAAGCAGAAGAGCCCAGTCCTGCACTGGAGGAAGAAGAACCCCACACATGAGGGCAGACTGGGACCCTGCTGAGTGAGCAGTGCCCAGGAGGAGGAGGGCCTGGGCACCACGAGGGATGCCATACGAGCAGTGGTGCTGCTCCCCAGGAACCAGGCCTGCTTCCTACAGAGCTGCCTTACGAGGAGCATGGCCACCAAAGATATCTGAGTTATCAGACTCAGCTCAGATCCGGTGTGACACCACATGAACAAGGGCTTGCAGCCAGCAGGAAAAGATGTGCAGGTGTGGGAGACCCTAGGACAGCCTGGTGTAGACAGGACAGAGGCCTCTGACAAGGGTGAAAGTCCCAACAGGACCCAGGTCTTTGTGTCCATGGCTCTGGCTGTTGTCTCTGTCACCGAGGCCTAGGAGGAGACAGCTTTTCGGTAAAGCACCAGGGCCTCATTGCCTCCTCGCCTCCAGCCATGAACCAGGCAGTGCTCGTACCATTCTCCTGCACTTGGCAGTGCACATCCCCATCTCCTCCTGCTCCAGGAAGAGCCCTGAGCAAGGTGTGATATGAGCAGATCTCCCTTCCCAGGGGCTGGGGGGCAAGGCCTGGTCCCTTTCTTTGGTGTAAACACGTCCAGAT
The DNA here is from genome assembly GCA_006130075.1 of Branta canadensis. Lineage (NCBI taxonomy): Eukaryota > Metazoa > Chordata > Aves > Anseriformes > Anatidae > Branta > Branta canadensis. Next base: position 17,115 of record SNRU01011879.1, on the reverse strand, counting down.
TTCCTACACATCAGTGCCAGCTTCACAGTGCCTTTGTCTCCCTGTCCTCACTGCCTCCAATGCTCTGCTCTAACGAGCTCCAAGGGAGGCTGTGTCAGTGCTGGCCCTCAGGGGGACACTGCAGGAAACTTGCCTCTGACTTGGACTTGTTGAGAGATGTCTTCAATTGTCTCTCAGTGCCTGAGGTTCGTGGGCTCCTCACCAAAGCCCCCCGAGGGGGGATTGCAATGCCTTGGTCTGGGCGTCTGGTGCTGAGCTGGGCCGGGCTCCTGGGACACAGAGAGCTCGTGGCAAGAGGGCCCTGGTGCAGAGAGACAGTTCTGCCCAGGAGCAGCTCCTCTGCACAGCACAGCAGGGCTGGGGGCTCTGACCGCAGGTGGCACGGGGAGAGGAGAGAAGGAGAGAGGGCTTGGAGGCAGTTGGCAGTGGGAGGATGCTGAGAGCTGCCTGCAGGAGAAATCTGCACAGCCCTTGACAAGGTACGTCTCTGGCTGCAGGGCCATGCAGCTGCACGTCCTGGAAGGGTCTTCTGCTGGGTCTTGTTTCTGGGAGGGCAGTGGGCAATGCAGTAGGCTTTGGGTGTCCTGCTGGATGGCACTGCGAGGTGAGGAAGTCTGGTAGAAGCCCCTCGGAGTGTCATACCCCAGCTGCCCCTGGTCCGCCTAGAGCCAAGTGGCCAAGCCTCCTCCAGAAACTACAGGGGATGCAGACTGGATATTGGGACACCCCAGCTTGTGGATATCCAGCTGTGTCTGTGGGGCATCCTCCTGGTCTGCAGGCTGCTCTCCATCAGGATTCAGCTCTCTCATGGCATCCTTGTGTTATCCAGGTGCCCCAAAGCGGAGACACCTCCATGCTAAGGCCATGTCCATGCTGCTGATGGCTGTCTGTGGGCAGCTGGAGTGAGGCCTCTGCAGCCCTGGCTATGAGGGAAGAGCTGAGATCTTGCTCACAACCCACAGACAAGGTGAGGATTCTGCCCAGCTGCACTTGGTCTGGGGCTTCTCTGCTTTAAGCTGTTGCCACTTATTTGGAAACACAAGAGTGTGATCACTGTCCAAAGCATAAGAACATTTGCCTTGCTCTACACTGTGGTTGGATGAGTTTTTTCCAAAAACACTGCAAAGTTTATGGATCTCATTAGTGGGCTAAACTTGAGCTTCCCCCATGTCCCTGCCTCCCTCGTGCTGTACAGCAGGAAGGACTCCTCTGGAACCCACAGCAGCCCCTGCTCCCAGTGCCACTCTCAGAGAGCATCAGTCGGGATTCAAGTGAAGGAGCTGCAGAAAGGTACTCCTGCAAAGAGAGAAGCTTGGGAAGAGAGTGCTCAAAGATTTGCAACAGGTTTTCCTCAAAGAAGTCTGTTCTAACTTTTTTCTGCCTTATCTTCTCCAACAGAAAGCTCTGTCCAAAGACAACAAATGCCCAACAACAGCTCCATCACCGAGTTCCTCCTGCTGGCATTCGCAGACACGCGGGAGCTGCAGCTCCTGCACTTCACGCTCTTCCTGGGCATCTACCTGGCTGCCCTCCTGGGCAACGGCCTCATCCTCACCGCCGTAGCCCTGTCACGTTTCAATCCCAGGAAGCTGCTTCTTGACCGGTCAGGGCCTCCAGGGGCACTGGGAATCCACCAGTGACGACTCAGTCCAGCCCTGACTCCCTCACCCCCCACCCCGTGCCCTCCTGCCCCTGTGTCCAGGTGGAACCCAAGCACAAGAGTGAGGCCTTGAGCCTGGCATTCCCTGAGTGTCGTCTGCACTCCATTTTGGGAAGAAGAGCCCTGAGCACTGAGCAACTTCACTTTTATTAACAAGATGCCACAACAGAGGCCAGGTGTCATTTAGGAATAAACACATTCAGAGAAAACCTCTGGGTCACACAGCGGGTTGGTCATCTGGAAAAGAGGAATGTAAGCCAATATTTATCTGCAAACAGACTTTTAATGAATACATACAAAAAGGTCAAAAATTGCCTGAGATTACCCTGAATTAAACTAGAAAAGGGAGATAGCCAATTTATTGCTAAGTAAAAATTACCACTAGAATCAGTTTCTTCAGTGTGGTTTTCAGCTCCTGGTTTCTCATGCTGTAGATGAGGGGGTTCACTGCTGGAGGTACTACTACATATAAAACTGCCAGCAGCAGGTCCAAGGATGGGGAGGAGATGGAGGGGGGTTTCAGGTAGGCAAACACAGCAGTGCTGACAAACAGGGAGACCACGGCCAGGTGAGGGAGGCACGTGGAAATGGCTTTGTGCCGGCCCTGCTCAGAGGGGATCTTCAGCACGGCCCTGAAGATCTGCACATAGGACAGCACAATGAAAAAAAAACAACCAAATACTAAAGAAACACTGAACACAAGTGCCCCAACTTCCCTGAGGTAGGCATCTGAGCAGGAGAGCTTGAGGATCTGGGGGATTTCACAGAAGAACTGGTCCACAGCATTGCCTTGGCAGAGGGGCAGGGAAAAGGTAGTGGCCATGTGCAGGACAGAATAGAGGAAGCCACTGCCCCTGGCAGCTGCTGCCATCTGGGCAAAAGCTCTGCTGCCCACGAGGCTCCCGTAGTGCAGGGGCTTGCAGATGGCAACGTAGCGGTCGTAGGCCATGATAGTGAGAAGGAAGTACTCTGCTCCAAAGAAGAAGACTAAAAGGAAGACCTGTGCAGCACACCCTTGATAGGAGATGGCCCTGGTGTCCGAGAGGGCATTGGCCATGGCTTTGGGGAGAGTGGTGGAGATGCAGCCCAGGTCGAGGAGGGCGAGGTTGAGGAGGAAGAAGTCCATGGGGGTGTGGAGGCGGTGGTGGCAGGCTACAGCGGTGAGGATGAGGCCGTTGCCCAGGAGGGCAGCCAGGTAGATGTCCAGGAAGAGTGCGAAGTGCAGGAGCTGCAGCTCCCGCGTGTCTGCGAATGCCAGCAGCAGGAATTCACTGATGGAGCTTCTCTTGGACATCTGTTAGTTCTGTGATGTGGTCCTGCACAAAGAGAAAGAATAGTAATAATGTACAGCAGACTTATAAGAGGAAAATTCAATTTTCTCATTAAAAAACATGAAAAAGATTGTCCACTTGCAGGCAGTTATTTTGAAGTTCCCTTTAATGCCTTCCAACTGGTTCTTAGTTTCTCTGCAAGAAGAGTGCTCTTCTGTGGGCAATGGAAGAATCAGTCGTGCACTACAGCTCAAGGTAGCAACATGGTAGGAACATGGCGTAGTCTCAGACTCACTTCACTCCTGATATTGAAGAGATTTCCCCAGTTTTGCTCCTAGTTCATCACAAAGCAGACGTGTGGAGATTATTTATTTCTTTGTTTGTTTGATTTGTCCTCTTTGTTCAGCTGCCCCAACACACCTGAGGAGTGTTTCTAAGGCATAAATCCTGGGCGTTCTGCTGCACTCCAAGTGAAACCTTGTAGGTCCTCAGAGTCACAGATACTGCCTTGTTAGAGCCGAGTGCCCTTCAGAGAGGAGAGGCAGTCAGTCCATCAGTCCTGGTCTGAGCTGCCCTGTGTTGGCAGGTCTTTGAGCTCCAGGACAATTCTCCTCCTATGTTCCTAGAGTTGTAGAATCCTCTAGAAGCTGTAGAATATCCGGACTTGGAAGGGTTCCACAAGGATCATCAAATCCCACCCCTGAATCTGTACACGAACACCCAAAAATCAGTCCATATGCCTGAGGGTGTTGCCCAAATATTTGTTGAATTCTGACAGCCTCAGCACTGTGAACACTTCCCTGGGGTAGCTGTTCCAGTGCCTACAGAACCAGGACACTGCTGAGAGCACAGGAATCCAGGCTCCAAGTGTCCATCTCCAGACCCCTCACCCTGTCCCCCTACTCCCCTTCCCCCAAGCACCCTGACGGCTCACTCCATGGGCAGGTGAAACCCCCATCCCCAGGCAGCCTGGGAACAAGAGAAGCAGCAGCACGGCCAGGTGCAGAAGCCAGGAGGAATGGCAGCGTGCTGCTGCCAGGGGAGGCAAGGCCAGGGAGGGACAGACGGACACTCAGCACACCCTCCTGGGCTGCAGCTCTGCCTGCAGAGGAGGCAGCTCCTACTGGGGACAGCGGGGGCTTGAGGGCAGAGGCTGTGCTGGTGGCAGACGAGAGCAGGGGGTGTCCCAGGGAAGGCACCTGCCCTGCAGGGGATGGCAGAGAGGTGCCTGAGCACTCCCTCGCACAGCATTTCTGGCAGGAGCTCCTTCTCACCACCTGCCCATGTCCCTGCTGCCTGCAGCTGTCCCTGCCAGCAGCTGTTTCTCTGTCCGCACGTCTCCTCCCGTCCATGCTCACAGACTCCATCCCACAAGCTCTGTGCTCAGATTCACTCAGATTCCCCTCCACAGAAGGAATCTGAAAGCACAGAATCCAAAAATCTCAGATTAACCAATCCTCAGTCTTCCCCTTCAAATGCCCCCTTATAAATGCCATTCACTAAAACATCTTCTACTCCTCGCTGGAGAAACCGACATCCCGACAGCTGCTATCAGCCATCGGATGTGCCAGCTGAAGAAGACCCCTCTGGCAACCCCACCTGCATGGCCCTGCTGCCAGAGACTCACAGTGCCAAGAGCCTGCAGATCTGTCCTGCCACACGCTGCCCTCTGTTGCTGTGCTCCTCACTGCCTCCAAGCCCTCTCTCCTTCTCTCCTCTCCCCGTGCCAGCTGTGCTCAGAGCCCCCAGCCCTGCTGCGCTGTGCACAGGAGCTGCTCCTGGGCAGAGCTGTCTCTCTGCAGCGCTGCCCACTTGCCACGAGCTCCCCTTGTGCCCAGGAGCCCGGCCCAGCTCAGCAGCACAGCACCCGACCATGGCATCGCTTGCTCTGTGCCATTGGGCTCCCTCGAGGTGTCCCCAAGGCCTCAGGGCTGACAGCTCCCGAAGACAGCAGGGTCTCTTCTGGGGTGCGGTGTCTGAAGCAGGCTGACGTCATCGCCAAATGCTCCTCTTTGTAGATGTCAGAGACTGATTTTTACAAGTGTGATTTGTGCTGTTGGACTGTGGTTGTCAAACATGTTGTGCTTTAATCCGTCAGGCACCTCAGCACCACACAGATGTTAGTTGACACCCACCCCCAAAAGATGATGGGTTGAAATAAAGATAGTTTAAATGGACAGAAATTGAAGAGATAGTAATAACAGTAACAATACTACTAATAAATAATAATAATAATAATAATAATTATTATTATTATTATTATATGTATAAAGCAAGTGATGCACAATGCAATTGCTCATCACCCACTGACCGATGCCCAACCTCTCCCCAAGCAGGGGTCCCCCTGATCCTGACCAATCTGCATTATGTTCTCCTCTGCAGGTCTCTTGACCTTACTTTGTTTTAAGGCAATACAAGCTTTCAGAAGGATTAGGACTATTTTCTTCCCTTTCTCAAATACTTCTTGAGCTGTGTTGCCCCATGTGATGACGACATCAATGTCCTGGAGATGTTCAGGAGCTTCCCCCTCTTCCAGGGCAGTCTGGATCAGCCCATGGCAAACGGTAGGGCTGTGTTTCTACCCTTGGTACAGTCCATTCCAGGTGGACAGGACGCCCCTCCAAGTGAAAGCAAAGTCTGGCCTTCACACTGCTGCCAAAGGGATGGAAAAAATGCATTAGCAGTATTAATTGTGGCATAGCGCTTGGCTGCCTCTGACTCCAGTTCGTACTGAATGAAGTTCTAGCATGCCCAGCACAGCTGCACTCAGCGGTGGTGTGACTTCATTCAGGGCACAGAAGTCCACCGTTCTCTTCCACTCACCATTAGAATTTTGCACTGTCCATATGGGACTACTAAAGGGTGAGCAAGTGTTGCTGATCACTCCTTGGCTCTGCAGTCAATGAACCAGCTCATGCATGGGAATCAGGGAGTCTCTGTTAGTGCAATACTGCCTCAGGTGCACTGTTGTGGTAGCGATTGGCACCTGCTGCCCATTGGCCATCAGCACCTGCACAGCAGAAGGGTCCTGTGAGAGAGTGGGCAAGGTAGACAGCAGTTTAAAGGTAGACCTTTGGATCTTTGAAGTACCCTCTTCTGAAGTAGTCTATGCCAAGGAAGCAGGGAGCTCCTGGGCCAGTCTCAATGCGGAGCATTTACCACTCTTTCCCATTAGACTCACTTCAGCCCCCAATAGAGTTAACTGTTGGGATCCCCCTGTAATTCCAGAAATACTGGAGCAGCAATTTTCTCAGAACCCCTTTTTTCCAGTGTTTTTCCTTGCCCTTCATGTATCCTTGCCTCTAGGGTTGAGGTCGATTTTTCCATCCCATTTTCTCATGGCCTTTCCATGGTCACACAGTCAAAACCACAGGATGGAAACTGGTCTGCACCCACTAGATCACCTTTCTCAAGCAGAAGGATGCTTACTTCTGATAGCTGAGCTATTGGTTCGTGCAGGTGCAGAGGAAAATGTATTCTCTTGTAGTTCTTGGACCTCTTGAGAAAGTTTCTCTCTAGATGAGACACAGGCTCATGGGGAAGAAGAGAGACTTTCTTCATACTGCCAGAGTTGGCTACCCAGTTCATCCACTGCGGGTTCCTCTTGGTCTTTCCAAGTCATTACTGCCAATGAGTTGGCATATGCTGATGGTGTACTCAGTACAAACTTCTGCCACATGGGTCGTGTGCACTTAACTTCATCTGGAACTTTGGATAGCTGCTCATCTTCTAGGTTTCTACAAATGGCATTCAGCATGGCTAATTCCCTCAGGTACCGGATACCCCTCTGCATGTTGGTCCACTTTCCTGGTTGACATACAAGATCTTTCCTGAAGGGATACCTTTCCTTGACGCCTGACAGGATTAAGTTTCTTGTGCCCTTGTGCAATGGCTTTGTCAATCACCCCTTCCTTAGGGGGGGATCCCATCTGCTTGGCTTCCCTGCCCTCTATTTCCAGGCTATTGGCCCTGTTCTCCCAGCACTGGGGCAGCCAGGTGACAATGTGCTCACCAAGATGATGGCTGAAATCTTTTCCCTTATCTCATAGCTTACCCTGGGAAAGGGACCAGTTCGTTTCTGATGCTTATACGATCTCTTCTTCTTTGTCCTCCTGCTTCCATGATGGCCCAACTTTGGAGAAACCTGCCTTATCTTCTTCTTCCTCCTTTCTTGTCTGGGTAGGAGTTTCTTTCCTTTCTAAAGAAAAACTGACTTCCACATGCATTGTTTTCTCTTTCATAAAGAGGCAACTGATACTGGCAGAGGCTGGTTCTCAGGCCCAGCCATGGGGCCCATTTCAGGGGCTGGAGTGGGTGCAGGGCCCATCACAAGAGTTGTTCTGGCTGCAGGGCCTTTCAGAGGAGTTGGAGTGGCTGCAGGTCCCATTGAAGGTTTCAGAGTGACTCTAGGGCCTGTCACAGGTGTTGGTTTAACTTTGGGACATCTTAGGAGCTGGAGTGCCTGCAGGGCCTGTTGCAGGGTTTGGAGTGGCTGCTGGGCCTGCCACAGGGGCTGGCGTGTGCCTGCAGGAAAAGTCACAGGGCTTGGGGAGGTGTTGACTGTGGCTTGTTAAGCATAGGGCAAGGCCCAGCACACTGCAGTGATTTGTGTCTCTTTGCAATTGCCAGGGTCATGACACACAGTTTTCACATTTTTCTTTAGGACTCTGCACTTGCTCAGAGGTGAAGTTCGAAAGCACTGGAGGTGCCCCCTGCTCTAGGTGCCTGCCCAGATCCTCCCACACTCCCTGCCACTCCTCACTCTCCTGCCTCTGGACAGATCTCTGGATGGCATGCATTAAGTAGTTGCATAAACATAAACAAAAGCTGAAACACATCCATGAGATGTAACAACAGGAACATGCTGGTTTGACCATCCCAAGGATATTCAAAGCTTTGAAGAGCTATTGTAATTAGCCTGGAGGAGAAGGGGGAGGTGAAGGAGAAAGGGAGAGTGAACCAGTGGGGAAAAGTGTCCTCCCCTTGTCTCCCCCATGGCTTGGTTTCCTGAGGAGAAAAGGTCAAGAGTGTAATTCTTCATAGTTTCTGAGAGATGGCTCCCAAGGTATGGAGGTAATGGCAATGCTGAGTACAAGTACCAGATTAGTTTCATGACCAGGACTTTTATGATATCGTAAGCCAGTGTTACACGATACAACAAAAGACTAAACTTGAAGCAGCCATCAGAAAAGACAAACAGCATGACAGGGGAGACATACAGGAAGTCATGTGCTATACAACACAGTTCTGAAACTGAGTGCAACAACAGACCTGAGATTAAAAAAAAAAAAAAAGAAAGAAAACCGACCATGTGATCAGCAACTATTAAAATCAACTCATGCTTATAAAGGCTTTCTTTCAACATGCTGTGGTCAGATCTGTCATTGGCTCAAACTTTGTGCTCCATGTTGGGCACCAAAAAGAGCGTGGTTTAACCCTGCAGGCAGCTCAGCACCACACAGCCATTCCCTCACACACACACCCTGCTACACCCCCAGCAGATGCAGGACAGAATGAGGAGGGGGGAAAAAAATAAATAATAATAATCATGGGTTGAGATAAAGACAGTTTGATAGGACAGAAAGGGAAGACAAATAATACGAAAAATGATGAGGATAATCATGATGGTGATTGCCTGTCCCGCAGCAGTGGTACCCCCTACCCTGGCCAGCCACCCCATATTGATAGTTCAGCATGACGGCTGCGGTATGGAACATCCCTTTGGCCACTTGGGGTCAGCTGTCCTGCTTCTGTCCCCCCTCAGCTCCTCAGGCACCCCCAGCCCCCCACTGCTGGGCAACAACTAAGCCATCAGTGTGTGATAATCATTCTTCTCATGCTAAATGCAAAACACAGCATCATACCAGCTTCTAGGAGGAAAATTAACTTGATTCTAGCCAACTCCAGGACACCCACAGACTAAGGGCATGATATCTCTGTGTGTATATCAAAAGAGAAAAGGTGGTGGAGATTAATTAGAAAGTACTGGAGCTGAGCACGATGCAGATGGTGTGGAATATGGGGTGGATATTGTCCTCGTTTTGGCTGGGATAGACTCAATTTTCTTCTTATTAGCTGGTATGGTGCACTGTTTGTATATAGGACACAGCTCCAGACAAAATAACAGCATGCATGAGAAGTAAGAAGAGAAAAATGGAATCGTGCAGCCTTCTGTCCCGTACCCTTACATGAGTTTGTGCTGCAATTCCATTCAACTGGTTACTGCCGTATTATCCAAACTGTCCTGCAAATTCCTGCTGCTGTTACCTTGTGAGAGACGGCATAATCAGGGTGAGCTATCTGCCTGCGGACATTAACACCTGACAGAATGGAGCATCTGTCCAGGGGAACCTTGAGAAACTGCAGGATTTGGCGTAAAGGAACCTCTTGACACTTACGAAGAGAAGAGCCCGGTCCTGCACTGGAGGAGGAGGAACCCCACACATCAGGGCAGACTGGGACCCTGCTGAGAGAGCAGTGAACAGGAGGAGGAGGACCTGGGGCACCACGAGTGATCTCATACGAGCTACTGAGCTAAGAACCTGTATAACAGCACACGGACAAGGGTCTACAGCCAGCAGCGAAAGAGGTGCAGGTCTTGGAGACGCTAGGATGCTCTGGTCATCAGAGGAGCAAGGAGATAGCCAAGGCTGAGAGTCCCAGCAGGACCCAGGTCTTTGTGTCCATGGCTCTGGCTGTTGTCTCTGCCACTGAGGCCTACGAGGAGACAGCTTATCGGTAAAGCACCAGGGCCTCATTGCCTCCTCGCCCCTACCCATGAACCAGGCAAGGCTCGTACCTTTCTCCTGCACTTGGCCATGCACATGCCCACCTCCTCCTGCCCCACAAAGAGCCCTGAGCAGTGTGTGACAAGAACAGATCTCCCTTCCCAGGGCTGGGGGTCAAGGCCTGACCCTTGTGCTTGGTGAAACACATCCAGTTTTTCTACATATCAGCATGCCTTGACATTGTCTTTCTCAATTTGTCCTCACTGCCTGCAATGCTCTGCTCTAACGAGCTCCAAGGGAGGCTGTGTCAGTGCTGGCCCTCAGGGGGACACTGCAGGAAACTTGCCTCTGACTTGGACTTCTGGAGAGATGTCTCCAATTGTCTCACAGTGCCTGAGGTTCGTGGGCTCCTCACCAGAGCTCCCCGAGGGGGGATTCCAATGCCTTGGGCTGGGCGTCTGGTGCTGAGCTGGGCCGGGCTCCTGGGACAGAGAGAGCTCGTGGCAAGAGGGCCGTGGTGCAGAGAGACAGCTGTGCCCAGGAGCAGCTCCTGTGCACAGCGCAGCAGGGCTGGGGGCTCTGACCGCAGCTGGCACGGGGACAGGAGAGAAGGAGAGAGGGCTTGGAGGCAGTGAGGAGTGCAGCAACAGAGGGCAGCGTGTGGCAGGACAGATCTGCAGGCTCTTGGCACCGTGAGTCTCTGGCAGCAGGGCCATGCAGGTGGGGTTGCCAGAGGGGTCTTCTACCACTGGCACATCCGACGGATGATAGCATCTGTCGGGATGGGTCTCTCTCTTTCTCTAGCGAGGAGTAGAAGATGCTGTAGAGAATGGCATTTATGATTGCATTTTTCAAGGGAAAGACCAAGGCAGGGGCTACCTGAAAGGCAAGACTTTGTCTGTAGCCTCTGCTTGAAGGCCGCCTCCCCTCCTGCAGTGGAGGGGAGGCAGGTTTCATGGTAATGGATTGTCAGGATTGTGCAGGAGACTGAGACTCCTAGAGCATTGCAGTGAGGGACCAATATGCCGTCAATGAACTTCATGAAGTCCCCACACCTCAGCCCAGAGACTGCACCAACATCATCATTGTGGTCCTCTCAGGCTTTATCCTACCTGATCTTTGGGAGCTACAAAAGCCCTGATACCCCCTGCCTTTGGGAGGTGTCTGCAGGCTTGAGGTGAGCACAGATTGTTTGCAATGAGCAGGAGCTGCCTCCTCTGCAGGCAGAGCTGCAGCCCAGGAGGGTGTGCTGAGTGTCCGTCTGTCCCTCCCTGGCCTTGCCTCCCCTGGCAGCAGCACGCTGCCATTCCTCGTGGCTTCTCCACCTGGCCGTGCTGCTGCTGCTCTTGTTCCCAGGCTGCCTGGGGATGGGGGTTTCACCTGCCCATGGAGTGAGCCGTCGGGGTGTTTGGGGGAAGGGGAGTACAGGGACAGGGTGAGGGGTCTGGAGATGGGCACTTGGAGCCCTGATTCCTCTGTTTTCAGCAGTGTTCAAGCTCTTCTCAGGACAACCTCCTTAGTGGAATTGTCCTGCAGTTGAAGAGATGCGAGCACAGCTCAGACCAGCACTGATGGACAGACAGACTGTCGTCTCTGTGGGACGCTCTGCACTAAAGGGACAGTCTCTTTGCCTCTGAGGATCCACAAGGTTTTACTTGGAGTGCAGCAGAACGCCCAGGATTTATGCCTTAGAAACACTCCTCAGGTGTGGTGGGGAAGCTAAAAACAGAAATACAAAACAAATAATTAAATAACTAAATCTTCACACCTCTGCTCTGCAGTTGGGTGAACTAGGAGCAAAACTGGGGAAATCTCTTTGATATCAGCAGTAAAGTGAATCTGAGACTACCCCATGTTCCTACCATGTTACTACCATGTTATTACCATGCTACTACCTCTGGCTGTAGTGCAGGACTGGTTCTTGCATTGCCCACAGATGAGTCCCCTGCTCCCAGAGACACTCTCAGGAAGAATCAATGAAAGAGACCTTCAAAATATCTGCCTGGAAATGGGCAATTTTTCGTGATTTTAAATGAGAAATTGGAAAGAGTTTTCCTCTGATATGCCTGTGGTACATTATCACTGCCTTTCTCCTCCTTGTACAGGACCTCATGACCAGAATTAGCAGATGTCCAACAGCAGCTCCATCACTGAGTTCCTCCTGCTGGCATTTGCAGACACGCGGGAGCTGCAGCTCCTGCACTTCGGGCTCTTCCTGGGCATCTACCTGGCTGCCCTCCTGGGCAACGGCCTCATCCTCACCGCCGTAGCCTGCGACCACCGCCTCCACACCCCCATGTACTTCTTCCTCCTCAACCTCGCCCTCCTCGACCTGGGATCCATCTCCACCACTCTGCCCAAAGCTATGGCCAATGTCCTCTGGGACACCAGGGTCATCTCCTATCAAGGGTGTGCTGCCCAGTTCTTTCTATTTGTCTTCTTGATTGTGTCAGAATTTTATGTTCTCACCATCATGGCCTACGACCGCTATGCTGCCATCTGCAAGCCCCTACACTACGAGAACCTCGTGGACAGCAGAGCTTGTGCCCAGATGGCAGCAGCTGCCTGGGGCAGTGGCTTTCTCAATGCTGTCCTGCACACAGCCACTACATTTTCCCTGCCCCTCTGCCAAGGCAATGCTGTGGACCAGTTCTTCTGTGAAATCCCCCAGATCCTCAAGCTCTCCTGCTCAGACGCCTACCTCAGGGAAGTTGGGCTTACTGCATTCGGCTTCTGTTTAGGTATTGGTTGCTTTGTTTTCATTGTGTTGTCCTATGTGCAGATCTTCAGGGCAGTGCTGAGGATGCCCTCTGAGCAGGGCCGGCACAAAGCCTTTTCCACGTGCCTCCCTCACCTGGCCGTGCTCTCCCTCTTTGTCAGCACTGCCACGGTTGCCTACCTGAAGCTCCCCTCCATCTCCTCCCCATCCCTTGACCTGGTGATTTCATTTCTCTACTCGGTGGTGCCTCCAGCACTGAACCCCCTCATCTACAGCATGAGGAACCAGGAGCTCAAGCATGCAGTTAAGAAACTATTTCAGTTGTCTTCCAGAAGAAATTAGCTGCTGCTCTGCTGCTGCAATGGGAAAAACTCACCAAAAAAACATGGTGTGAGACACAGCCTTGAGGTGCCAGGTACCAGGTCCACCAATGCTGGCCCCAAAATGTGAGAAAAAAGTAAAAATATTACGTACAGAAGGAGAGAAGATGGATCCTCATGATACAGGACTGCAGGCACCTGTGGGCAGTACGGACACTGACCTGCGGTCTCAAGGCTCCCTGGGTGGGGAATAGGAGAAAGAGGCCAGTGCCTGTCCTGTGCCACCTCCCCGCCAGCCCTGCCCTCCCACAGGTGGAGTATTTCTCCCTTCCTCGCGCACCAGCAGCGCTTTGCCTCCTCCTCCTCCACAGGGAGATGAGCCACAGGCCTGGCTGTGTGTGAAGGAGCAGCAGACCTGAGCAGAAAAAAAGCCAGTTTCATGGCACTGGGGCACCTGATGGGTCCAGCCCCTGTGGTTGGGTCTGTTCTCTGCAGCAAAGGGCTGTCACCAAGCCCCAGGTCTGTGGTTGCTCCTGCAGCTCTGAGGACCACTCCAAGGGCATCACAGTAACAAAGCTCAGGACCTAGGAGGGTCAGCCCGCCCATGGATCGCGGCAGGAGGTTGGTAGGATTCCATAGTACACAAGGACACGGACACCTCGTTGCTCTGTCTTCATGAACGTCTTTATTACAAATTGCTACAAATCCCTACCTGTAAAGCAACTACATGTTGCAAGAAACTTCTAAGTTACCACTAGGAAAGCAAATATGGGCTTGTGATGCTTTCCCTAAATCTGCACCAAGAAATACTATTTGAGGTGCTACTGGTACGACACTCATGAATCCACTTGGTGGAGGGCACAAGGCAGGGCACCTTCCCCTTCTTTCTTTGGGGCCAGTCCTGATAGCTCGTGAGTAACGTGAACATCATTGGGTAACCCTAACGACATGCCTCCAGACTGTGTTTCTGGCTTTTTCCAAGGGTAAACAAGTAAGCAAAAGGGTACCAGAGGGCTGTTGGCATAACTGCCTTGAATAGAGAGAACGTCAAATAGTTGTCTACCTTGCCTGGTCTCGCACAGGACCCTGCTGTTGTGGGGTTGCTGAGAGCCGAAGCAGAGCAGGTGCCGATGGCTGCCACAACGGTGCACCGGCAGCAATAGCGCACTGACCTCCAAGTCCTCCAAGCTCAAGAGCTGTGTATTCCTGTGAGCAAAATGTCAGGCAAAGGGGGCAAGAGACCTGCTTGGATGATCAAGGAGATCCTGGGGTGACTGAAATGGAAGAAGGAAGCATACATAATGTGGGAAAGGGGACAAGCCACTTGGGAAGAATATAGGGACCTTGTCCGAGGATGCAGGGAAGCGACAGGGAAGTCCAAGGCCCATTTGGAATTAAATCTTGCAAGGGGTGTCAAGGACGACAAAAAGGGCTTTTTCAAATATGTTAATAGCAGAAGGAAGAGGAAGGAAAATGTGGGCCCACTGCTTAATGAGGTGGGTGCCCTGGTGACAAAGGACAAAGGGAAGGCAGAATTACTGAATGCCTCCTTTGCTTCAGCCTTCACTGCTAAGACCAGCCCTCTGGAATCTCTGACCTTAGGGACAAGGGAGGAACTCTGGAGAAATGAGGACTTTCCCTTGGTTGAAGAGGATCAGCTCAGAGATCTTTTAGGCAAACTTGACACCCACAAGTCCATGGACCCCGATGGGACACATCCATGAGTGCTGAGGGAGCTGGCGGATGCTATTGCTGGCCCACTCTCCATCATCTTGGAAAGGTTGTGGAGAACAGGAGAGGTGCCTGAAGACTGGAAGAAAGCTCATGTCATGCTGGTCTTCAAAAAGGGCAAGAAGGAGGCCCCAGGCAACCACAGCCTGGTCAGCCTCACCTCCATCCCTGGAAAGGAGATGGAACAGCTCATCCTGGAGGTCATCTCCAGCATGTGGAGGAGAAGAAGGTGATCAGGACCAGTCAGCATGGGTTCACCAAGGGAAACCGTGCTTCACCAACTTGATAGCCTTCTATGATGGAGTGACTAGCTGAGTGGGTGAGGGAGAGCAGTGGATGTTGTGTACCTTGACTTCAGCAAGGCTTTCAGCACTGTCTCCCATAATATCCTCACAGGCCAGCTCAGGAAGTGTGGGATGGATGAGTGGTCAGTGAGGTGGATTGTGAGCTGGCTGGATGGCAGAGTTCAGAGGGTTGTGCTTAGTGGAGCAGAGTCTATTTGGAGGCCTGTAGCCAGCAGTGTCCCCCAGGGATCTACACTGAGTCCAGTCCTGGTCAACTTCTTTGTCAATGACCCGGATGATGGAATAGCGTGAGTGCACCCTCAGCAGGTGTAAAGATGTGCTGTGTTTCGGGTCAAAGTGGTCTCCCTGCGTAGCATCACTGCCATGGTTGCCTGCCTGAAGCCTCCCTCCATCACCTCCCCATCCCTGGACATGGCGCTTTCAGTTCTGTACTCAGTATTGCCTCCAGCAGTGAAATCCTCATCTACAGCATGAGGAACAAGGAGCTAAAGGAGGCGCTGAGGATGTTATTCTAATATACAGCATTTCCCCGTCAATGAGGTACCTGCACATCTTCCTCACATATACCCGGGCAAGGCAGAAACACCTTTGTTCATGTATTTCAAAACTGCCTTTCAATCTTTGCAATATTATTCCAATTATAGTATTTTTTCTTCATCTCACTTCTATGTCACTACTTCTACCTTTAATTAATTTATTTACTTATTTTTAACCCAGAGACCTCACATACAGATGCTGATAATCTCTTGGTAATTAACGAAATAAAGGAACCAGCAGGTAGTCATTTTCAGTGACTCTTCTTTCTCATGATTTCTCTTCAGGTACAGCAGAGGTTGTGGGATGAAGAGCCCAGCTGCAATGTGGAGGAAAAGCAGAGATGTGGCTGAGGGACTCAAAGTGTTTTCTGCAGTAGTCTGTACCAAAAAGTTCTCCTAGGCCTCTGAATTCAGTTAAAGAGATCAAGCATGAGAAGAGCATGTATTGAGAGGAAGGCCATGAAAAGCCATCAGGACAAGGACCAGTTTCTGCCCCTGCAGGGGACTGAGCCTGGGCAAGGCCCAGCTTGGGAAGCAGCCCTGTCGGACGTTCTTGGTGGGCAGTGAGCTGGGCAGGAGGCAGCTGTGTGCCCTGGCAGCACAGGAGGGAAGGCTGAGGGGCACCTCAGCGCAGCCTGCCAGGAGCTGCAGGGACGTCAGGAAGAGCCCAGGGCCAGGCTCTGCCCCGTGGTGCACAGGGAGCCCTCCTCCTGCCACGCCGCGTGCGGTGGCTGCAGCAGAGGGGACCCCCAGCCAGCCCCTGCATGGGGCTCTGCCACCCACCTCACCCCGGCCCTCCAGGGCCCTCCTTGCTGCTCTCTGATGCACGCCAGCACCTCCCCGTGCGTGCCGGCCAGCACATCTGCTGAGGGCCAGTGCGGCTGCTGCAGGGGCAGGGAGCTCAGCATGGCCCTTGCAGCCCCCTGCCCTGGGCCTGCCTCTCCCCTTGCCCTCGGCCCCGGTCTTGTCTCTGCTGGCAGGAGCGCTCTTGGCATGCGCTTCCTGGCCTCCCCTCGCCTGCAGACAGCTGCTGCCCACTCAGGCTGCTGGCACAAACGTGTCCTCACAAGCAGCACCACCCCTTGGGTTGCTTCTCCTGGCCTCCCCCAGCTACTGCCTTGGCTCCTTGGCTCTGCTGGGCCCCACCTCCTGCACCGAATGGCATCCCCTGGCTTTCAGCTCCCTCTCCCCTGCCCTGTGGGGTGAAAGAGCCAGGGTGGGGCTTGTTACCTTTATTTGATATAGTTTTGTCTATTTGCATTGGTGATGGCACAAAAAGACAGCTCCTTCACCAGTGATGTACATCCTTCTTCATGTTAGGACACAACTCAATGTCCTTCAATCTGCTTTATGTCACGGATGAACTGGATTAGGTCTTCTTGATTAGTCTGAGGCACAATGCAGTGCTTTTTGCCTTCTGCTTCTCCAGTACAATATGTTTGACTTTCCCTTACTCTGCCCATTGACCTGACGGGTCATTTCACATTTTTCACTTTCAAAACCTCAGTTGGATAGGGACCATGTCCAAAGTGAGGCAAGCTGATGGGTTCTGCCTCAGCCATTTCAAGCACGCTATACTTGAGTTTTTCAGCCAGAATTTGCTAAAGATGACCCAGGAAGGGGAACGGATGTTCAAGTGTCTAGTAGGAATAAGGGAGAGTATCATGGGTTTCCAATGGCCATTTCAGATTTAGGTCAGTCCCAGGAACCCACTGAACTAGGGTGTTGTCTTTGAAGGGGTTTCCTGTGCTGGGTTCCTTCTGCTTGCTCTTCTAGTAGAAAATGGGTTTAATATCTGCCTTTTCCAAGTCCCGGGGAATGTCTTTGATCAATCCGTCCTTTCCA
>SNRU01011878.1:0-21745 GCA_006130075.1 Branta canadensis | reverse complement strand
CAAAAATGATATGATAATAATCACAATAATGAAGTCATTATTGATGACGAAGAATCATGTATAGAAATATTTTCATCACTGCACCTTTGAGCTCCTGGTTCCTCATGTTGTAGATGAGGGGGTTCAATGCCGGAGGCACCACCGAGTACAGAACTGCCAGCACCAGGTCCAAGGATAGGGAAGAGATGGAGGGAGGCTTCAGGTAGGCAATCATGGCAGTGCTGACAAACAGGGAGACCACGGCCAGGTGAGGGAGGCACGTGGAAAAGGCTTTGTGCCGGCCCTGCTCAGAGGGCATCCTCAGCACTGCCCTGAAGATCTGCACATAGGAGAGCACAATGAGAAGAAAACAACCAAAACCTAAACAGAAGGTGATTGCAGTAAGCCCAACTTCCTTGAGGTAGGCGTCTGAGCAGGAGAGCTTGAGGATCTGGGGGATTTCACAGAAGAACTGGTCCACAGCATTGCCTTGGCAGAGGGGCAGGGAAAAGGTAGTGGCCGTGTGCAGGGCAGCATTGAGAAAGCCACAGCCCCAGGCAGCTGCTGCCATCTGGGCACAAGCTCTGCTGCCCACGAGGCTCCCGTAGTGCAGGGGCTTGCAGATGGCAACGTAGCGATCATAGGACATGACAGTAAGAATAGAATATTCTGCTGATATGAAGAAGAGAAAGAAGAAGACCTGTGCAGCACATCCTTGGTAGGAGATGGCCCTGGTGTCCCAGAGGGCATTGGCCATGGCTTTGGGCAGAGTGGTGGAGATGCAGCCCAGGTCGAGGAGGGCGAGGTTGAGGAGGAAGAAGTACATGGGGGTGTGGAGGTGGTGGTCGCGGGCTATGGCGGTGAGGATGAGGCCGTTGCCCAGGAGGGCAGCCAGGTAGATGCCCAGGAAGAGCGCGAAGTGCAGGAGCTGCAGCTCGCGCGTGTCTGCGAATGCCAGCAGGAGGAACTCACTCACAGAGCTGACGTTGGGCATTTCCTGCCCTTCATCAGGGAGACTGAAAAGAAGAAAAAATATAGGCTGTAGGGGAAATTTCTTTGAGGAATACTCACATCAGTCCTCATAAAAGCCTCCACATTGCCTTTCTTTCCAGGTGACCTTTGTCTCTCTCCCGGGCTGAAGCCCTGCTTTGTGCTTGCTGAGTGTCCTGTACACAGCAGCCACCTCTGCCCTTCAGCTCCCTATCGGCCACCTCTTCTCCACTGCAGTGGTACCTGTTGTTGAGTTTGCAAACCTCAGCCAGAGGTCACATCCAGGAGGGCTGCTCTGTCCATCCCCTGGTGCCCAGCTGCTGGCTGCTTGCAGCACTCATCTGGGGGATGGCTCTCAGGGGTTGTGCTGAAAAATCACCGGGGCTCTGCTGGGAGGAGAGGGCACCAGCTCCAAGTGCAGGTGGAAATGCCTCCCTTTCAGCCCAGCTGTGCAAAATTCAATGACAAGTACGTGGACAGGATGCTGATTCACAGGGAGAGATCAAGGGACCTCGCGTATAACAAAGACTCTAACGTATGCTCTGCAGCAGCTCCCTCTCACTGCCTGCCCATGTCCCTGCTGCCTGCAGCTGTCCCTGCCAGCAGCTCTTTCTCTGTCCCCACGTCTCCTCCCATCCATGCTCACAGACCACATCCCACCCACTGTGTGCCCAGCTCTGCCCTGCAGACACCTCCCGGGGATGGGGACAGCAATGGGGACATCTCCCTGTCTGCAGGTCCTAAAGAACAGCTCAGAAAAGCCCTGGTGCAGTCTGTAAGCAGGGAGAAGGGAAGGGATATTCTCAGGTTCCTCACTAACCAATTTTTTTGCCTCGGTTCAATGCAATAGGAAGTTCCATCATCTGTGCAATCCCTACAACTCTGTTTACACAGAGCCTGCCCAAGAATTACAGCAGGAAAATGCAGGCAAAGACTGCAGAAAGTGCCTTCTCTTTTCAGGCAGCCCCTGCCCTCCCCTTCCTCTGCCCAAGGCTGCCCTCCAGCACCTTCTCCTCCGCACGGCAGAAGCCACGAGAGACATCCTGGAAGCTCCTGGCCAGGCAGAGACGTCCCAGACCCAGGAGCCCCTTCCAGGAACATCCCCTGCACTGTCCTGCATCCAGAGACTTACCGTGTGCAGAGCTGTGAAGGTTTCTCCCGCAGGCAGATATCCTCTGCCCGCCCCCTCCAGGCTGCCTGGAATCCCTTTCTGCCTGGGTGCCTGCGGTCAGAGCCCCGAGCCCTGCTGCGCTGTGCACAGGAGCTGCTCCTGGGCACAGCTGTCTCTCTGCACCAGGGCCCTCTTGCCACGAGCTCTCTCTGTCCCACGAGCCCGGCCCAGCTCAGCACCAGACGCCCAGCCCAAGGCATTGGAATCCCCCCTCGGGGGGCTTTGCTGAGGAGCCCACGAACCTCAGGCACTGAGAGACAATTGAAGCCATCTCTCAACAAGTCCAAGTCAGAGGCAAGTTTCCTGCAGTGTCCCCCTGAGGGCCAGCACTGACACAGCCTCCCTTGGAGCTCGTTAGAGCAGAGCATTGGAGGCAGGGAGGACAAATAGAGAAAGACAATTTCCAGGCAGACTGATATGTAGAAAAGCTGGATTTGTTTCACCAAACAGAAGGGTCAGGCCTTGACCCTTGGCCCCTGGGAAGGGAGATCCTTTCCCTTCACACACTGCTCAGGGCTCTTCGTGGGGCAGGAGGAGGTGGGGATGTGCATGGCCAAGTGCAGGAGAATGGTACAAGCCCTGCCTGGTTCATGGGTGGGGGCGAGGAGGCAATGAGGCCCTGGTGTTTTCATGATAAGCTGTCTCCTTCTAGGCCTCAGTGGCAGAGACAACAGCCAGAGCCATGGACACAAAGCCCTGGGTCCTGTTGGGACTCTCAGCCTTGTCACAGTCTTTAATCCTTTCCACACCAGGCTGTTCTAGACACTCTCAGACCTGCACCTCTTTCTCTGCTGGCTGCAGACCCTTATCCCTTTGGTGTCACACCGTATCTGAGCTGAGTCTGATAACTCAGATTGTCTTGGTGGCCATGCTCCTCATAAGGCAGCTCTGTAGGAAGCTGGCCTGGTTCCTGGGGAGCAGCACCACTGCTCGTATGGCATCCCTCGTGGTGCCCAGGCCCTCCTCCTCCAGGGCACTGCTCACTCAGCAGTGTCCCAGTCTGCCCTGATGTGTGGGGTTCCTCTTCCTCTGCTGCAGGACTTTGCTCTTCTCCTTGTAAGTGTCAAGAGGATTCTGTAGGCCAAATCCTGCAGTTTCTCTAGGTTCCCCTGGACAGATGCTGCATTCTGTCAGCTGTTAATGTCTGCAGGCAAACAGTTCAACCTTCCTGTGACTGTGCTATCTCTGAGAAACAGCATCAGGAGCTGCAGGGAAGTTTGGATAATACAGGAGTAACCAGCTGAATGGAATTGCAGCACAGAGTCACAGAAGGGCAGGGGATGGAAGGTTGCCAGGTTCCACCTCTTCTGTGCTTCCTTCTCATGCATGCTGTCAGTTTGTCTGGAGCTGTGTCCCAAATGTTATGGGGCTGTGGAGGTCAAAATTAGAAGGGCCAAAGCCCTCCTAGAGCTCATTCTGTCTATTACTGTCAAAGACAAAAAAAACTGTTTACATAAATACTTTAATAAAGGAGGATTATGGAGAATCATCATCCTTTCTTAGATGTGGTGGAAACCTGGTGACAAGAGATGAGGTACAGGCTGAGGCACTTAATGTCTTCTTTTCCTCAGGCTCTAGCAGCAAGACCAGTTCTTCCCCTGGACATTTCTTCCTCCTCATGGCCAGTGCCAACATTCCAAGGTCTGTCTTGTGTCAGTTTTTTCTCTCCTGCTCTTTCCTACTACCAAAGAAAGCTCCATCAGGGTGGAAACCACTCCTGAAGTAGGCATCCCAACCCATCAGGCTCCTTGCGGCCTGTCATCCAGGCAGACAGAAGTCACCTCACCAGCATCTCCCAAGCCCTGGGCCAGCAGGGGCCTTCTGCTGGCCTAGCAGGGCCACTGGCAGATGTCAGCCCCAAAGGTGCCGACCCCAGGGAGAAGCCAAGGGTGACCTGCCACCTCCAGACACAAGGGACCTCACAGGCCCTTTCCGTGACACGTTCCTGCTGCTGCCCTATCAGCTGCAGAGACAGAAGTGACCTCCCAGTCCCTGCCCCAGTCACATTCCTCCTGCTGGGGCAGGACATCCTTCAGGCAGAGCTGACCACTTTCTCGTCCCCACGGGAATTGGGCTCACCTTTGTGTGTCAGAGAGTAAACAAAGGTTTAATGGGAAGGTTTGGTCTTCTTCTGTGGTTAGGGTATGGGAAAGCTCTCTGTTTTAGGGTCTTTTTAGGTCTGCCAAGAACTTGTGTAGGCCTCAATATAGCATTTTAATGTTAGTGTCAAGGGAAGGGATTAGGGTGAGCAAGAGAGTGACGGGAAGGGAAAGGGGCTATGGGTGAGTTTTGCTTCAAGGGATACTTTGAGTTCAAGCATTACAGTAGGGGATTCCTGTCAGAATGTTGGAGTAGCATTTAGTTTAAGGGATTAAAACTACTGGTTAAAATAAGGTAAGGGCCAGACATGACTGTTTTAAGTCAGTGTTACCACAGCTTTGACATTACATGAACCCTCTTATTTCAGCTGGCCATGCTCCTCTTCCCACCCCAAAATCTCACATCTCTAGTGTCCAGGCTGCTCCTGACCTCCCCATATCTTTTTGGGATCAGCTTTCTCATGACATTCCTGATCTCAGAGTATCTGTCTCACCTGTGTTGGCTACTCTAGTCTTGAGACACGAAGTGGCGTTGTAGTCAGGAGAGAAAAGGACACAAAGGTCTTTAGGAGCATCCTAAACAATGCGCCCATCAGCTCTGCACCTCCACAGAACCACACATCCTGCCTATAATTTTGTTTCCGAAATGGCTTCTATGGATCCAGGGTTACTTTTTTTCTCATGCATGTTTCAGTTTTGGATGTGCAGAGATGAAATAAGGAAAGCCAAGGCACGGAAGGAACTGAGCTTGTCAAGTGAAGCAAAGAATAACAGGAAGAGATTCTATAGATACATTGCTCAGAAAAGAAAGGCCAAGGAGAGTGTACCCCCTCTGATGGATGAGAAGGGTGAACTGGTAATGACAGCCATGGAGAAGGCTGAGGGACTCAACAACGTCTTTGCCTCAGTCTGCACTGCCAGTCAGGCTTCCCAAGTCTTTCATTTCCCTGAAGCCAGAGATGGAGGCTGGGGGTCAAAGTCCCTCCTGCTGTAAGTAAAGAGCAGGTTTGGGAACATCTGATGAAACTAGACATGACGTCAGGCTGGGAGAAGAATTCACTGAGAGCAGCCCTGCAGAGATGGAGTTGGGGATTCTTTTGGACGAAAAGCTCAACATGAGCCAGCAGTGCGTGCTTGTAGCCCAGAAGGCCAACTGCATCCTGGGCTGCATCAAAAGAAGAGTGGCCAGCAGATCAAGGGTTGTGACTGTCCCCCTCTGCTCCCTCTTGAGGTCCCACTTGGAGTACTGCATTCAGGTCTGGGACCCCCAGCACTAGAAGGGTGTGGATCTGTTAGAGGGGGTCCAGATGAGGGCCATGAAGATGATCAAGAGGAGGACCATTGAAGGGGCTAAAGCACCTCTTCTCTGAAGAAAGGCTGAGAGAGCTGGGGCTGTTCAGCCTACAGAAGGCTCTGGGGTGAGCTCTTTGTGGCCTCTCAGTGCTTGAAGGGGGCTTATAAAGAAGATGGAGAGTGACACTTTGCTCATTCAGGTAATGACAGCACAGGGGGGAATGGTTTTAGACTAAAGGAGGGGAGATTTAGATTAGAGGTTAGGAGGAAGTTCTTCCCTCAGAGGGAGGTGAGGCACTGGGACAAGTTGCTGAGAGACCTTAGAGGTGCCCCATCCCTGGAGCTGTTCAAGAGCAGGTCAGAAGAGGCCCTGGGCAACCTGATCTCATGGGGGGCGTCCCTGTTTACAGCCGGGGGGTTGGAACCAGATGACCTTTAAGGTCCCTTCCAGCATGGGCCATTCTGTGATTCGATGGTCTCACAAACTATACCTCAAGCATGACTCCCATCCCATCAGCCTTCCCGTGGTCTCTCACCTGACCAGAACAGAAGGTGCCTCGCCATCATCTTCAATGCCATGTGCATGCCTCTGCCCTTTAAGGTCCCTGTCTGGGCCACATTCCTGCTGCTGGTCCGTCAGCTCCAGAGACAGAAGTGACCTCCCAGCCTCCTTCCCAGCCATGTGCCTCCTGCAGGCCCAGCAGATCCTGAGGCACACCTGATCCCATCACAGCATTCCCAGCCAGCTCCTCCTTGTGGCCTCTGCTCTGATCACATACCTGTCACCTCACATGCCTCTTCCAATGCCATGCCACTGCTGCAGGACCTCACAGCCCCTGCCCTGCCCCAAAGGGAGAAACAGCTGAAGTTAGGGGTAGGAGTGGGGTTGAAGCTGAGATGTTCAGATCCCTGAACGTGTGCGGGATTTGCTACTCCACCTGGATCCCTACAAGTCCATGGGTCCGGATGGGATTCATCCCCGGGTGCTGAAAGAGCTGGCGGACGTCATCGCGGAACCTCTCTCAATTATTTTTCAACGATCCTGGGAATTTGGAGAGGTCCCGGTAGACTGGAAGCTGGCAAATGTTGTGCCGATTTACAAGAAGGGTCAGAAAGAAGACCCTAGCAATTACAGGCCTGTCAGTCTCACGTCAGTGCCTGGTTAAATCATGGAGAAGATGGTTCTCGAACTTATTGAGGCACACCTGGGGGACAAAGCAGTCATTGGTCCCAGCCAGCATGGGTTTGTGAAGGGTAGGTCCTGCCTAACTAACCTGATTTCCTTTTATGATAAGATCACCCGTATGGTGGACCAAGGGAAACCAGCTGATGTGATTTTTTTGGACTTCAGCAAGGCTTTTGACACGGTTTCCCATAGGATCCTACTGGACAAAATGTCCACCATACAGCTAAATAAAAACATCATACGATGGGTGAGCAATTGGCTAACTGGCAGGGCCCAAAGGGTTATGGTAAATGGGGCTGCGTCAGGCTGGTGGGCGGTCACCAGTGGGGTCCCTCAAGGCTCCATTTTAGGGCCGGTACTTTTCAATATTTTTATAAACGATCTGGATGTAGGAATAGAAGGTATTTTGAGCAAGTTTGCTGATGACACCAAACTTGGAGGAGTTGTGGACTCGAATGAGGGTGGAAAGGCCTTGCAGAGGGATCTGGATAGGTTGGAGAGCTGGGCGATCACCAACCGCATGAAGTTCAATAAGAGCAAGTGCCGGGTCCTGCACCTGGGACGGGGAAACCCTGGCTGCACGTACAGACTGGGCGATGAGACGCTGGAGAGCAGCCTAGAAGAGAGGGATCTGGGGGTCGTGGTAGACAGCAAGTTGAATATGAGCCAGCAGTGTGCCCTGGCAGCCAGGAGGGCCAACCGGCTTGACATCAGGAGGGGGTTCTTCACAGAGAGGGTGGTTGCACACTGGAACAGGCTCCCCAGGGAAGTGGTCACTGCACCGAGCCTGTCTGAATTTAAGAAGAGATTGGACTGTGCACTTAGTCACATGGTCTGAACTTTTGGGTAGACCTGTGCGGTGCCAGGAGTTGGACTTGATGATCCTTAAGGGTCCCTTCCAACTCAGGATATTCTATGATTCTATGATTCTGTGTGTTGTGTGCATGGTGGAGGGCTTTGGGGGTTAGGTGTTCAGGACAAAGATTAGGGATTAGAGGTCACCCTCCAGGGTTAAGGAAATGGCAAGGGCTTTAAGGGAGGGATTGGTGTTCTGCTCAAGGATCCTGCTCAAGGTTTAGGATAAGGGCAAGCTTTGAGTCTTATAGTTTACTTCTTGCTTGAGGGCTAGGGTTAAGGCTGGGATTAAGCTGGCTAGACTTAATCATCCTTCTGCTTGCTCTTCTAGTAGAAAACGGGTTTAATATCTGCCTTTTCCAAGTCCCGGGGAATGTCTTTGATCAATCCGTCCTTTCCAAGGTCTTTGAGATAGGTCTTATGACTATGGCTGCAGCTCCACCAACACCTCTCTCACCCTTTCAAAGCCACCTCTAAGCAACCTGAGGACTGACCAGGAGGATGATGAAGGTTTGGGAAAGGGCTTGGTTAAAATCTCTGAGGAGGGCTGTTCTGCGCTTCACACAGTGATGATGGTGTCGTAGAAAACAGTGACACTCGTGAGGACAGAAGAGCAGGTGGAAAAGGCCTTGGGCCTGGCAACACAGGATGCACACACATGAAAACTGCATGGGAGGGAAGAGGAAGATTGGATCCAAAATGTAGATTATGAAAGCAAAGACCATGAGTATCAATGTGGCACTGCAGGACAGCTCCAGCAATGGGGCAAAACCACAGAAGTTGTCCACGACACTGGGGCCAAAGCACTGTAGCTGGGAGGAGGAGAAATAATTACTGTACATGAGAGAAATTCCCCTGGTTCAGGTACAGCTGCCTTCTGGAGTCAGACCTTCCACTTCAGGAGCCTGGCAGAGAACAGGGATGGCGTACAGCCCAGGGCTGACCGTAGGCCATGGCCCCCAGCAGGAAGCACTCCGGTCATGCAGAAGGTGCAGCTGACAGTGCTCCCACCTCTGTGAGCAAAGGGGGTGCTGTCCCCAGCCAGGAAGCTGGCCAGCATCTGGCACAAGGTGGTGGAGCTGTATAAGGTCTGCAGGGAGGACAAATCCCCAAGGAAGAAGGCCAGGGGCATCTGCAGGTGCTTGCTTGTAGGCACCAGCACAATGATGTGGGGGTTCCACGTCCCAGTCACTGTGCTGGTCATGAGAAAGAGGAAGAAGAGATTTGTGTATGGGTACGAGACCTTCTATATTCACAGTAGCTGAAACTCAACCAATGTTATCTTATTGTCCCGTTCCCTTTATGCAAACCTTTTCAGAGCATTCTGGTTCCCCTTCTTTAGTTAGGACACCAATGAGGAAGATGTTTCTTTCTCAGTTCCTAAAAGAACTGGTGAAGGGTGTTCAGAGGGGTAAAATGATCCCTGGCTGCCATGGCCGAGGTGTCCTGCAATACGGGGAGAACACAATAGGGGTTAAGGAATCATTTGTTCTCATGTTTGAAAACCTTTTTCTTTTGTTTTTGTTTTCTTTTGATTTGTGCTTTAATAGCACAAATCACGCTTCTAAAATCAGTCTCTCCCCTGTTCAGAGAGGAGCAGTCGGTGATGAATTCAGTCTGCTCCAAGCACCACAGCCCAGCAGAGACCCTGCTGCCTTCGGGAGCTGTCAGCACTGAGGCCTTGGGGACACCACGAGGGAGCCCAATGGCACAGAGCAAGCGATGCCATGGTCGGGTGCTGTGCTGCTGAGCTGGGCCAGGCTCCTGGGCACAAGGGGAGCTCGTGGCAAGCGGGCAGCGCTGCAGAGAGACAGCTCTGCCCAGGAGCAGCTCCTGTGCACAGCGCAGCAGGGCTGGGGGCTCTGATCGCAGGTGGCACGGGGAGAGGAGAGAAGGAGAGAGGGCTTGGAGGCAGTGAGGAGCGCATCACCAGAGGGCAGCCTGTGGCAGGACAGATCTGCAGACTGTTGACACCGTGAGTCTCTGGCAGCAGGGCCATGCAGGTGGGGTTGCCAGAGAGGTCTTCTACAGCTGGCACATCCGATGGCTGACAGCATCTGTCTGGATGGGTCGCTCTGTTTCTCCAGCAAATTGTAGAAGGTGCTGTAGAGAATGGCATTTATAAAGGGACATTTCAAGAGGAAGACTCAGCATCGCTTTATCTGAGCTTTTTTAGATTCTGTGCTTTCAGATTCCTGTTCTGGAGGGGAATCTGAGTGAATCTGAGCACACAGCTTGTGGGATGGGTCTGTGAGCATGGACAGGGAGGAGGCGTGGGGACACAGAAGCGGCTCCCAGCAGGGACACGGGCAGGCAGCAGGGACATGGGCAGGCGGCGAGAGGGAGCTGCTGCCAGAAATGCTGTGCGAGGGAGGGCTCAGGCACCTCCCTGCCAGCCCCTGCAGGGCAGGCGCCTTCCCTGGGACACCCCCTGCTCTCCTCTGCCACCAGCACAGCCTCTGCCCTCAAGCCCCCACTGTCCCCAGCAGGAGCTGCCTCCTCTGCAGGCAGAGCTGCAGCCCAGGAGGGTGTGCTGAGTGTCCGTCTGTCCCTCCCTGGCCTTGCCTCCCCTGGCAGCAGCACGCTGCCATTCCTCCTGGCTTCTCCACCTGCCCGTGCTGCTGCTGCTCTTGTTCCCAGGCTGCCTGGGGATGGGGGTTTCACCTGCCCATGGGGTGAGCCCTCGGGGTGCTTGGGGGAAGGGAAGTACGGGAACAGGGTGAGGGGTCTGGAGATGGGCACTTGGAGCCTGGATTCCTCTGCTCTCAGCAGCGTCCAGGTTTTTTTGACGTGCAATTCTGATTGCAACTGTCCTGTAGATCAAAGAAATGCCTGCAGAGGGCAGCTGATAGCAGGACTGATGGACTTAGGGCCCTAACACTCTAAAGGACTCTGGGCTGTAAGGGTACAGTCCCTTTGTCTCTGAGGATCCACAGGGTCTTACTTGGAGTGCAGGAGAGATGCCTGGACTTCTGACTTAAAAGCAGCCTTCAGGTGTCTTGGGGCAGCTAGAATAAAAAAATACAGAATAAAAATAAAAAATCCCAACAGCACTCCTCAGCAGTTGGTTTGAATGTGAGCCAAACTGGGGCAAAAGTCTTTGGTATTAGGAGTAAAGTAAATCTGAAATGACACCAAATTCCTCTTTATGTCTGGCTGTAGGACAGGACTGACTCTTCCATTGCCCACAGCAAAGTCTCCTGCTCCCAGGGACACCCGAAGGCAGGACCAAGTAGAACTCAGGAAAGGGACCTGCCATATGCCTGCCTAGATGTGGAGAATCATTTGGGGAGGTTTAAATGAGAAACGGAATGAGTTTTCCTCTACTAAGTCGCTTGTACATTATTAATGTCTTTATATTCTTTGAGCAGAACTTGATGCCACTAAACAGCAGATGTCCAACAGCAGCTCCAGCACTGAGTTCCTCCTGCTGGCATTCGCAGACATGTGGGAGCTGCAGCTCCTGTACTTCGCGCTCTTCCTGGGCATCTACCTGGCTGCCCTCCTGGGCAACGGCCTCATCCTCACCGCCGTAGCCTGCGACCACCGCCTCCACACCCCCATGTACTTCTTCCTCCTCAACCTCGCCCTCCTCGACCTGGGATCCATCTCCACCACCCTCCCCAAAGCCATGGCCAATACCCTCTGGGACACCAGGGCCATCTCCTATCAAGGGTGTGCTGCACAGGTCTTCCTTTTATTCTTCTTCTTTGGAGCAGAGTACTTCCTTCTCACGGTCATGTCCTACGACCGCTACGTTGCCATCTGCAAGCCCCTGCACTACGGGAGCCTCGTGGGCAGCAGAGCTTGTGCCCAGATGGCAGCAGCTGCCTGGGGCAGTGGCTTTCTCTATTCTGTCCTGCACACGGCCACTACATTTTCCCTGCCCCTCTGCCAAGGCAATGCTGTGGACCAGTTCTTCTGTGAAATCCCCCAGATCCTCAAGCTCTCCTGCTCAGATGCCTACCTCAGGGAAGTTTGGGCACTTGTGTTTAGTGTTTCTTTAGTCTTTGGTTGTTTTCTTTTCATTGTGTTGTCCTATGTGCGGATCTTCAGGGCCGTGCTAAAGATCCCCTCTGAGCAGGGCCGGCACAAAGCCTTTTCCACGTGCCTCCCTCACCTGGCCGTGGTCTCCCTGTTTGTCAGCACTGCCGTGTTTGCCTACCTGAAGCCCCCCTCCATCTCCTCACCATCCTTGGACCTGCTGCTGGCAGTTTTATATGTAGTAGTACCTCCTGCAGTGAACCCCCTCATCTACAGCATGAGGAACCAGGACCTGAAAGCCACACTGAAGAAACTGATCCTAGTGGTAATATTTACTTAGCAATAAATTGGCTGTCGCCCTTTTCTAGTTTAATTCAGGGTAATCTCAGGCAATTTTTGACCTTTAGGTAAGTATTCTTTAAAATTCTGTTTGCAGATAAATATTTGCTTTCATTCCTCTTTTCAAAATGACCAACCCTCTGTGTGACCCAGAGGTTTTCTCTGAATGTGTTTATTCCTAAATGACACCTGGCCTCTGATGTGGCATCTTGTTAATAAAAGTGAAGTTGCTCGGTGCTCAGGGCTCTTCTTCCCAAACTGGAGTGCAGAAGATGCTCAGGGAATGCCAGGCTCAAGGCCTCACTCTTGTGCTTGGGTGCCACCTGGACACAGGGACAGGAGGGAACGGGGTGCTGGGTGGGAGAGTCAGGGCTGGACTGAGTCGTCACTGGTGGATTCCCAGTGCCCCTGGAGGCCCTGACCGGTCAAGAAGCAGATTCCTGGGACTGAAACGTGATAGGGCTGGCGGCATCAGGGAGGTATCGGGAGTCACCAGGATATCCTAAGGGTTCTCCTGGGGTGCCGTGTGCCTTGTGTTGGGTGGGCAGCGAGTGGGTCTTCACAGTAAAGCTAAGCCAAAGGATGCACGGGCTGATGGGAGCTCTGCAATGCCAGGACACACAGCGAGGCCACAGCACAAAGGTCTCAGAGGCCTTCAGTGAACAAGCGGAAAGGGCCAAAAATTGGTGACCAGGCAAGGTCCGGGGGGTGGGGAGAGGTGGGCAGGGGCTGGGCTGGGCTGGGCAGTGCCTGGCAGAGGGCAGCAGCAGCGTCAGGGAGCGGTGGCAGCATGCAGGGGAGGGCTCCCAGCAGGGCTTGGTGCTGCAGAGCCAGGGCTGGGGAAGGGAGCCCAGAGCTGCAGGGGCAGGGGACAGGAGGCCGCTCGGGGCCCTTGCTGGCCTGGGCAGAGCAGGAAGGGGGCCCAGGGCATTCGTCCCCTCACCACAGCCTGCCACGACCTGCACGGCGCTCAAGGAGCGTCCAGGTCCAGGCTCTGCCCCGTGGTGCACAGGGAGAGGGCAAAGCCTCTCTGAAAAAGAGGCTGAAAGTGAAAAAGGTCCCTCCGCTGCCCCGTGGTGTGACAGGGCCAGGGTGGGACACGTTACCTTTATTTGATGTAGTTCTTGTGTAATTTGCATTGGTGATGTCACAAAAAGACAGTTCCTTCACCAGTGATGTACATCCTTCTTCATGTTAGGACACAACTCAACGTCCTTCACTCTGCTTTATCTCACAGATGAACTGGATTAGGTCTCCTCGATTACTCTGAGGCACAATGCAGTGCTTTTTGCCTTCTGACACTCCAGCACAATACCAATGATTTTCCCTTACTCTGCACATTGACCTGACGGGTCATTTCACATTTTTCACTTTCATATCCCTATTTGGAAGGGGATGATTCTCCAAAGTGGGGCAAGCTGATGGGTTCTGTCTCAGCCATTTGAAGTGTCCTGCTCTTGAGTCTTTCAGCCTGACTTTTCCACACATGACTTAGGATGGTAACTGGAAGTTTAGGTGTCTCCTAGGAAGAAGGGAGAGTGTCTTGGGATCCCAATGGCCATTTCAAATTTAGGTCTATCCCAAGAAACCGCTGAAGAAGAAATTTGCCTTGAAGGGGTTTCCTGTGCTGGGCTGGGCTGCAGTTTCAAGGAGAAAGACCACTGCCGGCAGCGGAGGTGCCCAGGAAACATCACCTGTCTCCCCCTTATCCACCAACGGGCTCTGGTCTCCTGCAGGTCCTTTCAGATGGCTTCCATTCCAGGGAATTACTCTAAATGCACCACAGCCTCTGGAGGCCTAATGATTTCATTGAAAGCAGAACCAGGAAATGGGATTTCAAGGAAATATTTCAAATGTGAGTAAACTACTCTGAAGACCTTGGCAATGGTTGCTTATGGTCAGACAGCAAAGCTCTGCCTCAGTACCCACTATTTTCTTCAGTACCTAAGTCATAAAGCAACTACTCATTACCTCAAATGATTCAATCCCTTCCATAAAATGTCACACAGTGTAGGTTCTCTCATGAAGAAATAGGCATTTTCAGGATGTATATTCATCACAGAAAAAGAAATACTGGTGTTCACCTGTACTTGCATTGTCATCGCTTTGTCTATCATGCTGTGCTCGCTCATCTTCCAGGTACATCCACCTGTCTGGATTAAACAGTCCATGCTGAATGTCCTCTTCCCAGCTCCCTCTGTGGGCCTATGCACTTCCCATGGTTCTTCTGGCTTGCCCTCCCCTTCCTCCTGGATCACTCAGACCGCCCTCACCAACCCAGGTGCTGCTTTGAGCTTCAGGGAGTTGAAGCTTGCCCATCTATCTGCAGTCTGTCCAACTGTGTCCTTAGAAAGCTCATCATCATTTGTCATGGAATTAATATCATATGGATTAATTCTAATCTTAACACTTATAATTTCCAGTCTATCAGTATAAAAGACTTCTTGTCCAGTCATCCTTTTGGGAACATAAACCTCACAGGAGGC
This sequence comes from Branta canadensis, assembly GCA_006130075.1. Taxonomy (NCBI): domain Eukaryota; kingdom Metazoa; phylum Chordata; class Aves; order Anseriformes; family Anatidae; genus Branta; species Branta canadensis. The sequence continues at coordinate 7,363 of SNRU01011878.1, read as the reverse complement.
ATACAGGATGAGGAGCTTGCTTTGCTTTTGGAAACTTGCTGCATGTTTTCCTGTTGTTTGTTTTGAAATAAGGAGAAACCCTTCTGCGCCTGTGTGCATCCAGGTCTCTAAGGCAAGCAGGAGGGAGCTGGTGCAAAGGAGCTGTAACATCCAGCTGCAGACTTCTGTGCCGAAGTCTGGTGGAAGGAGAAGTGATGCAAGCGCCAAAGAGAGAAATGTCAGGGCTGGGGTGGTGAGGAGCAAGGTTCTCCATGCGGTGTCAGACCTCAAGAGTCTGCTTTTCCTCCCTGTGCAGGTCTCCAAAGCAGACACCCTGGATCAATATCAGTTAGAGAATAATGCTCCAAACTGAAATTCTACTAAACACATCCTTTAAGACGAGAAAAGATTTTTTCAAGGTGCTTCTTGAAATCTTCCTCCTTAACTACACCATGAAAGCTCTCCAATTAGATGAACAAGTCTTGAAGACTTGAAGAAAATTATGGGAGAGATATGTCTGCTTCGGACGTTCTGCATTTTAATGAGTTCCATGGTGTATTATGGTGCTCAGTCTATGAAGCTCAGGTACTGAGAGGAGAATGATGTAACCGCTTGAGAAGGTAAAGCCAGAAGGAAAAGTTGAAATGACTTGGAGTATTAATGGGCCCCACTGAGGGCTGTTCCTAACAAAGCCTCCCCAGGGACTTGTTAGGGCAGGTAATTGGAGGCCATGATTGCAGACAGGCAAAGCGCTGTGCTGAGAAAAGTCTTGGTTGGTTTTGGTGAAGCAGAAGGGCCAAGGCCTGACCCCAGCCCCTGGGAGGGGAGATCATGCACCCCCACGTCTCGCCCAGGGCTCTTCTAGGGGTCTGTATGATGTGGTGGGGAGTGTGATGCCACGAGAAGAACTTCATTAAGATACCTCCCCACCCCTGCACAGGGTATCAAGGAAGCAGTGAGGCCCCATTGCAATGACTATATCTCGTCTCCTCAGAAGCTCTAGCCAAAGGGACAAAAAGGTCAGGGCTGTTGGGGCCTTCCATTCCTGCCAGCACCCTCTGCCTTCTCATCTGCAGGCTTTCCTATACTGTGCCACACTTTGCCCTATTTCCCTGAAGTCTGCAGACACCCATCTCTGTCCACCACCTTGCTCTCATCCAGGACTTTCCATCATCTCACCCATGTCTCCTCAACCCTCACCAGCTGTTCCTTGATGAACAAAAAGCGTGGGTCTGATCATAAACTCCCTTTAGGTGACCTCTGTCACCATGGCACGACCCTTTGAGGGACATCTCTTCCTCCTTGTGGCCAGTGCCAACCTTCCTAAGTGAATTCTGTGGCAGTTTTTTCTCTCCTGCTCTTTCCTACTACCAAAGAAAGCTCCATCAGGGTGGAAACCACTCCCGAAGCAGGCATCCCAACCCATCAGGTTCCTTGCCTGGGCCTGCTGCTGGCCTTGCAGCTTCTTGGCTAGACACAGCCAAGCCTTATGCCTCCTGCTGTCCAGTCCTGGACTCAAGCAGAAGGGGACAGGACAGGACTCTGTCTAGTCCCCTAGGGACTTGGTTTTCAATTTCTGGGTTAGAGTTTAAACAAAGTTTCAGTGGCAGGGTTCCCAAGCAACTAGGGCTCACCTTTCTGAGTTAGAGAGTGAACAAAATTTTACTTGGATGATTTGGTGTTCTTCTGTGGGTATCAGGTCTGTGGTTAGGTAAGATCTGTTGTTTACGTTTTTTTTTTGTTTGTTTGTTTGTTTGTTTGTTTGTTTTTTGTTTTTCCTTGTCTGACTTGAAGTCTAGGGTTGAAGAGAGCATTTTAATACTAGTATTGAGGGAAGGGATCAGTGTGAGCAAGAGAGTAAAGGTAAGGGAAAGGGGTATGGCCTGAGTTTTCCTTTAAGTGATAATTTGAGTTCAAGCACTAGAGAAATGATGTCCTGTCAGAGTGTTGGAGTAGCATTTAGGTTTAGGGATTAAAATTATTGGTTCAAGTAAGGTAAGGGCCATACGTGACCGTTTTAAATCAGTGTTACCACAGCATCTACATTACATGAACCCTCTTACGTCTCCAAAATCATTGGCTTCTGCTGGCCAAGCTCCTATTCCCTCCCCCTGATCTCACATCTCTCCTGGCCAAGCTTCTCCATATCAGTCATCTTCTTAGGGGCAACTTTCTGATGGCTTTCATGAACTCAGAGTATCTGTCTCACCTCTGTTCACCTCAGCAAGCTCTTCTTTCCACCCCAAAATCTCACATTTCTCTTGTCCAGGCTGCTCCTGACCTCCCCTTATCTGATTGGGATCAGCTTTCTGATGACATTCATGATCGCAGAGTATCTGTCTCACCTCTGTTGACTACTCCATTCCTGAGAAGGAAGTGGTGTTGTTGCCAGGAGGGAAAAGGACAAAAAGGTCTTTAGAAGCATCCTGTACAATGGGCCCATCAGCTCTGCACCTCCACAGAATCAGATGTCCTACCTATAACTTTTGTTTCCCAAATGGCTTCTATGGATTCAGAGTCCTTTTCCCAGGCCCTCATGCATGTTTCAGTTTTGGATGTGCAGGGATGGGATAAGGAAAGTGACACGCTTAGGGGATGAGGGAAAGGCTGTGGAAGTGGTCTACCTTGACTTCAGTAAGGCTTTTGACATCGTTTCCCACAACATTCTCCTCAAGAAACTGGCTGCTCGGGGCTTGGACTGGCATACACTTTGTTGGGTTAAAAACTGGCTGGATAGCCGGGCCCAAAGAGTTGTGGTGAATGGAGTCAAATCTGGTTGGAGGCCGGTCACTAGTGGAATCCCCCAGGGCTCAGTACTGGGGCCAGTCCTCTTTAATATCTATATCGATGATCTGGATGAGGGGATTGAGTGCACCCTCAGGACGTTTGCAGATGACACCAAGTTAGGTGCGTGTGTCGATCTGCTCGAGGGCAGGAAGGCTCTGCAGAAGGATCTGGATAGGCTCGACTGATGGGCTGAGGTCAACTGCATGAAGTTCAACAAGGCCAAGTGCCGGGTCCTGCACCTGGGGCACAACAACCCCAAGCAGAGCTACAGACTGGGAGATGAGTGGTTGGAAAGCTGCCTGGCAGAGAAGGTCCTGGGAGTACTGGTTGATAGTCAGCTGAATAAGAGCCAGCAGTGTGCTCAGGTGGCCAAGAAGGCCAACAGCATCCTGGCTTGTATAAGAAACAGTGTGGCCAGCAGGTCGAGGGAAGTGATTGTGCCCCTGTACTCGGCTCTGGTGAGGCCGCACCTCGAGTACTGTGTTCACTTTTGGGCCCCTCGCTACAAGAAGGACATGGAGGTGCTTGAGAGAGTCCAGAGAAGGGCGACCAAGCTGGTGAGGGGTCTGGAGCACAAGTCTTACGAGGAGCGGCTGAGGGAGCTGCGCTTGTTCAGCCTGGAGAAGAGGAGGCTCAGGGGCGACCTTATCGCTCTCTACAGTTACCTTAAAGGAGGCTGTAGAGAGGTGGGGGTTGGTCTATTCTCCCACGTGCCTGGTGACAGGACGAGGGGGAATGGGCTAAAGTTGCGCCAGGGGAGGTTTAGGTTGGATATTAGGAAGAACTTCTTTACTGAAAGGGTTGTTAGGCATTGGAATGGGCTACCCAGATAAGTGGTTGAGTCACCCTCCCTGGAGGTCTTTAAGAGACGTTTAGTTGGTTGATATGATATGGTTGATATGATATGATATGATATGTGATATGGTTTAGTGGAGGACTTGTTAGTGTTAGGTCAGAGGTTGGACTAGATGATCTTGGAGGTCTCTTCCAGCCTAGACGATTCTGTGATTCTGTGAAAGCCAAGGCACAGATGGAACTGAGCTTATCAAGTGAAGGAAAGAATAACAGGAAGAGATTCTATATATACATGGCTCAGAAAGGAAAGGCCAAGGAGAGTGTTCCCCCTCTGATGGATGAGAAGGGTGAACTGGTAATGACAGACATGGAGAAGGCTGAGGGACTCAACGTCTTCTCCTCAGTCTTCACTGCCAGTCAGGCTTCCCAAGTCTTTCATTTCCCTGAACCCAGAGATGGAGGCTGGGGGTCAAAGTCCCACCTGCTGTAAGTGAAGAGCAGGTTTGGGAACACCTGATGAAACTAAACATGTACAAGTCTATGGGGCTTGATGACATGCATCCCAGGTCCTGAGGGAACTGGCTGATGTAGTTGCCAAGCCTCTCTCCATCATATCTGAGGAGTCCTGGCAGTCGGGTGAAGTCCCTGGTGACCTGTAGAAGGAAAACATCCCTCCCATTTCTAAAAAGGGTAGAAAGGAGGACCCAGGGAACTCCAGAACAGTGAACCTCACCTCTGTGCCTGGCAAGATCATGGAAAAGATCCTCCAGGAATCAATGTCAAGGCACATGCAAGAGAAAGAGGTGATCCGAGACAGCCAGCATGGCTTCACCAAAGGGCAAATCGTGCCGGACCAATCTGGTGGCTTTCTACAATGGAGTGAGCACATCAGACGACAAGGGAAGACCGACCGATGTCATCTACTTGGACTTCTGTAAGACCTTTGACACAATCCCTCATGACATCCTGGTCTCCAGATTGGAGGGATATGCTTTTGATGGGTGGAGCATTGAGTGGATAAGGAGTTGGCTTGAAGGTCACACCCAGAGAGCGATGGTCAATGGCTCTATGTCCAAGTGGAGGCTGGTGATGAGTGGTGTCCCTCAGGGGTCTATCCTGAGACAGGTACTATTTCATATCTTTATCAATGACAGGGACAGTGGGGTAGAGTGCACCCTCAGCAAGTGTGCAGATGACACCAAGCTGAGGGGTGTAGTGGATGCAACAGAGGAAGGGATGCCATCCAAAGGGTCCTGGACAACCTTGAAATTTGGGCCCACGTTAACCTACGAAGGGTCAACAAGTCCAAGTGCAAGGTGCTTCACCTGGGCAACCTGTTCCCAGACATGGGGATAGGCTGGGAGAAGAACCCATTGAGAGCAGCCCTGCAGAGAAGGACTTGGGGGTTCTGCTGGATGAAAAGCTCAACATGGGGCCACCAGCACAAGAAGGATGTAGACCTCCTACAACAAATCTAGAGGAGGTCTACAAAGATGATCAGAGGTCTGGAGTACCTTGCCTGTGAAGACAGGCTGAAGGAGTTAGGTTTGTTCAGCCTGGAGAAGAGAAGGCTCCAGGGACACCTCCTTGCAGCTTTTCAGTCCTTAAAGGGGTCTTTTAAAAAAAATGGAGAAGGACTCTTTACTCGGGTAGAAAAGGACAGGAGGATGTGGGAATGGTCTTAAACTAAAAGAGGGGAGATCTAGACTAGACATTAGGAGGAAAATCTTCAGTGTAAGCGTAGTGAGGTACTGGAACAGGTTGCCCAGAGAAGTTGTGGATGCCCCATCCCTGGAGGTGTTCAAAGCCAGGCTGGATGAGGCCTTGGCCAGTTGATGGCAACAGACTACGGCCAGTTGCCGTGGTCTCCCTCTTTGTCAGCACTTCCATGTTTGCCTACCTGAAGCCTCCCTCCATCTCCTCCCCATCCCTGGACCTGGTGGTGGCAGTTTTATATGTGGTAGTACCTCCAGCACTGAACCCCCTCATCTACAGCATGAGGAACAAGGAGCTCAAGCATGCGCTCTGGAAATTAATGACTAGATGTGTTTCGGAAGCAATAAATTTCCATTCTAGCTCTGCAGATGACTAATAATGCCAATGACTGAAAGAACAACTAATATTATATATATAATTATTTTTGTGTGTGTTTGTATATTTATGAGTGTTTTCGTTACAGGACTTTGTTTTAATGCAGCTAAAGTTGCCCATTAAAATGATATGATTCATCTCATTTCTTTTACAGTATGTACCTTTCGATTATAGCTCAGAGATTGTGTATATGAGGAGCCAGGCCCTCTGTGAATTTAAATAAAAGAAAGGAGCCTGCACTGCCTTCCTTGTGTGACGTCCTTCCTCTGAGAGCTGCTCTGGCTCTGCAGGGGCAGTGCCATGTGCAGGGCTGCAGAGGAAAAGAGTCCCATCCCAGCAGCACGGCCAGGGAGCACCAGCGCTTGGGGCATGCCGAGCTGCTCTCTTGCCACTGCCCCCCTCTCGTGCTGAGCCCTGCTGCTGGGGTCAGGCCCGGCTGCTCCTGTAGCTTGGTGCCAGTGCTGCTGTGGGGCTGTGCTGGGACTGCAGGCAGGGACAGGCAGTGGGCACGGCAGTGGCACAGCCGGCCTCCAGAGAAGCATTTCAGTACTCAGAAAGAATCTCCTCAGGGCACTGCCTGAAGGCTGATGTCTTCTTAAAAAACTGTGGTCAAGAACATTTCCAAGGAATAGACAACAAAGAGGATCTTTGCCTTTCATGTTTCTCCACTAGCTCCATGTGCTGAAATCAGAGTCACAGCACGGTCTTGTAGGGACTGAGGGCTCGGCAAGGACTCATCTGCTGTTGGTTGCACCTGGCAGGCAGAGAAAAACCACAGAGCTGTTAGCTCACTGCCACCACATGAATCAAAATCAGAAAACGTCCAAGAACTCATCAGTTGAGGTAAAGTCAGTCTAATAAGAAAACAAGCAAACAACAACAAAAGAATAAAAATAAAAAATAAAAAATAAAAAATAAAAATAAAAATAAAAATAAAAAATAAAAATAAAAATAAAAATAAAAATAAAAATAAAAATAAAAATAAAAAAAGTAAAAATAAATCCACCTGTAGCCCATGGAGAGGATCCCACGCAGGAGCAGGTGACCTGGCAGGAGCTGCTGCCTGTGGGGGACCGGTGCTGGAGCAGTTTGCTCCTGATGGATGGACCCCATCATACGGAGCCATGTGGGAGCAGTTCTTGAAGAGAACTTGAAGAACTCTTGAAGAACTGCTGCCTGTGGGCAGCCCACGCAGGATCAGTTTGGGCATCCCATTGGAGGGACCCCATCCATACTGGAGCCGGGGCAGAGAGTGACTGAGAAGAAGAGGCGGAGACGAAGTGCCATAGACTGACCGCAATCCCCTTCCTCCGTTCCCCTGTGCTGCTCAGGTGGAGGAGGTGGAAGAGGGTGGATGGGGGGAAGGAGTTTTTGGTTTGTTTCCTTTGTTTCTCATTTCTCTAGCCTGTTAGTAATAGGCAATAAATCTTACTATCTTCCTACGCTGAGTCTGTTTTGCCCGTCACGATATTTGTTGAGTGATCTCCCCGTCCTTGTCTTCGTCCTTATCGTTGAGCCCTTTGTGTCATATTTTCTCCCCCTCCTCAAAGGGGAAGGGGGGTGAGAGAGCAGCCGTGGTGGAACTCGGCTGCTCACCCAATTAAAACCACCACAGGTTCCCAGAACCATGGGAAGGATACATCACATCTATACCACAGTGAAATATACAGCCCAAAGGGGAGTGAAAGGGCAAATGCTAAAGGGCAAATAA
>SNRU01011877.1:0-21752 GCA_006130075.1 Branta canadensis | reverse complement strand
CCCCCCCCCGCCTCGGCCGGCTCCGCCTCTGCCGCCGGTACCGGGCACCTGCCGCCGCCGCCCGCGCTGCTGTGCCCGGGGCGCGGAGCCGCGGCTCCCCCCGTGTCCGCCGTGCCCGTCCGTTTGTCCGCCCGTCCACCTGCCTCGCCTCCGCCCGCCCGCGCACCTCTGTCACCTCCCGTCGCCTGCGGGCAGCCCGGCCGCGGCAAGCAGCACCTCCGGCCGGCCGCCCGTCCATCCTCCCGGCCGCCCCACCGGAGCCGGCCCGGGGCCGCAGACCCCGCTCTCGGGGCTCCCGCGGGGGAGGCGGAGGGGGAACCCCGCAGAAAATCCCCTCCGCGCCTCCTGCCGCCGAAAGCCGCTCCCAGCCCCGCGGCGCCGACTCGCAGCGGCCTCGGCCCGGCCGCCCACCGGCCCGAAACCGGCCTCCCACGGCCCCGCCGCCTGCCGCTCCCCGCAGCCCCGGCGGACACCGGAGCTCCCCCTCCCCCGGGGAGCCCCCCCCCTCGTCCCCCGGGGATCCCCCCCACGTCCTCCGGGAGCCCCCCGAGCCCCGCCACAGATGGCGGGGGGAGAGCGGATGGATCCGGGCCCCCGGCGCCGTCCCCAGCCCCCGGTACCGACGCTGCCTCGCCCGCTCCCCGGGCCGGGCCCCGCCGCCGCCCTCCCGGGACCCGCGGCCGCAGCCCCCGCCCCGACGGCCCCGCCGCTATTTTTAGCCGCCTCCGCTCTATTTTGGTGCCCGCCGCTGCGCTGCCGGTGCCGGCGGCGGAGCCCTCGGTTCCCGCGGCTGCGCCCCCCCCCCCCCCCCCCCCCCCAACGCCCCGGCGGCGCGGCCCCGACGGCGCGGTGCGCGCTCACCTCCTCCCCGCCGGGACGCGGCCGGACCGGGGCGCGGGCGGGGCCGGGGGGGGGCCGCGGAGCCGCCAGGCCCCGTCTAAGCCGGGCCGGCAGCGTGGCAGGAAGGACCGGGCGGTCATCGCGGCCCGGCCCGGCCGCCTGCAGAGGGCACTGCCGGTCCCCGGAGCGGAGCCCCGCGGGTGCCGAGCTCGCCGTGCCCCGGGCAACGGCACCGGGAGCCCTCGGGGCACTTCCTAGGGGGGGGGGGGAACCGGCGGCCCCGCGCGGTACCGGCACGCATCGGGACGCACGAGGTTCCGTGGTGCCGGTGGCACCGTTTATTGGTTATAAATACCGGACACGGCCCGGGCGCACCGGGACCTGGGGTACCCGCTCCCGCGACGGCTGCGCTCTCCCGGGGGCTGGAAGGGTCCGGGGACCGGGAGGGTCCGGGGACCTTCACGGGCACCGCGCTCGTCCTGAGCTGCGCCCGAGCTCAGCTCCCCCCCCGGTCCCCACGTCCCGGCCATCCTAACCCGGGCCGCACCCCTCCCAGGGGCGCTAACCCGGGCCAGCAGCTGCCCCGGCTGTGCTCACCTGCCCTGCGCTCCCTCCAGCTGTGCTCACCTGCCCTGCGCTCCCTCCAGCTGTGCTCCCTCCCCACATTCCAGCTGTGCTCACCTGCCCAAATTCCAGCTCCGCTAGTCTCCCCAAATTCCAGCTGTGCTCACCTGCCCCATGCTTGCTCCAGCTGTGCTCACCTCCCCACATTCCAGCTGTGCTCGCCTCCCCACACCCCCCAGCTGTGCTCACCTCCCCAAATTCCAGCTGTGCTCACCTGCCCCGCACTCCCCGAGCTCTGCTCCCCCGGACTCCCCCCACGCCTGCCATGCCCCAGGGGCCCTGCATCCGCAGCCCCCTGCCTGCTGCTCCGGGGCTCTGCCCCCCCATGCTCCTCCTGTTGCCCCCCAGCCTCCCCCAGACCCGCCCGGCCCCTGCACACCCTGCCCCGGACACCTTCCCTGGGTGCCCGCTCTACATCCCTACAACCCCTACATTTTACTTTTTTTTTTTTTTCTTACAAAAATAAGATAAATTAAAATAAAATTAACCAATAAAATAAAAAAGGGAGATTAAATAGTGCCCCGCATCAGCGAGAGACCTGTGGCGGTGGGTGCAGAGCCAGGCTTGGGGCACGGCCCCACGGTGGGGCTGGGGTGGGGGGTCCCAGCAGGGGTCCCATGGGTCAGGACAGCCCCATGGCCACGCAGCCAGGGAAGTAAGAGGCTGGGGCGAGGCAGAGGAGCCCCACAGCTCATGTCCCCCTTGTGCCCAGCTTGGGGGGGACCTGCCACCACTGCCCCCATCACCCCCCGGCTGCTCAGCGGGGCTGGTTCAGCAGCACCTCCAGCCAGCATGGGCAGGAGGTGATGAACTGCCGGGAGTAGCAGGGCCCCCAGCCCTTGCCGAAGCTGATGCGGACGCTGTGGGTGTCGCAGGGGCCGTCCCCGGGGTGCCGCCAGCCGGCCAAGCCCCCCGCCCGCTCGTAGTCGAACACCTTCACCGAGTAGCCGGGCAGCACCTTGAGGACGGTGAGCCCACGGGCACCAGGGGGCCCCAGCGTGGGGGAGCTGACGAAGATGGGGTGCTCGCTGCGGTTGTAGGCCCACACGCCGCCCAGTTCCCGGCTCAGCAGCAGCCCGCGGCCGATCTTGCCCCGCGCCCGGCGCACAGCCTGACTCCGGTGTGCCGCTGGCAGCTGGCCCAGGCAGAACCCGCTGCCCCACGGCAGCTCGCAGAAGACGTTCACCGACGCCTCGTGCACGGCGTAGAGGCGGCCCACGCGCGTCCGGTGCTCCCAGTAGGCCAGTTTGCACCAGTAGCCGTCCCTAAGGGTGCTCCGCGAGAGGCTGGTGTCTGTCGGGGGAGAGAAGAGCCGTTGGTGCCGGGCAGAGCAGCACCCGATGCCGTGCGGGCACGTGGCAGAACGGGCCAAGGTGAAGCCTTGAGGGATGGGGGCATGGGGTTTTCATGCCCCCGGGTCATGCACGGGGCATCCAGCTCCCACCGGGGCTGGTGGAGCGGACAAACGGCCGCGGCACCCCGTGGCTGTCCCGCCAGGATGTCCCGGCGGTACGGGATGGCTGGCTCCGGTGCGGGACGTGAGTCACCGGAGCTGCTGAGCGCCGGCACGTAGGCCCAGGGCAGCCCCAGGCGCTGTCCCTGAGGGCCATGGGCCATGGCGAGGGGGGGGTCCCCGTCGTCGCGAGGGGAAGGTGGAGCCCTGCCATGGAGCGGCCTCGTGACCAGCAGCCAGGCTGGAGCCGCGGCTTTGTGCGTCAAGGCACATTGTGTGTGTCCCCGTGGGCAGCGCTTCCTCCGGCGGGGAGTCCGGCACGGCCAAAAATAACAGGAGTGGCGCGGGAGGGGGCCGGGCCGAGGCTGGCTCCCCCGGCAGGAACCCCTCGTCCCATTGCTGCCTCCCAGATCCGCTCCCCAGTTTCGTGGCACCGCGTCGCTGCCCCTTACCGCGCCAGTCCACGCGGTTGTAGCTAAACTCCAGGAGCTGGGGGTGCTCGGGCTCGGCCGGCCAGGAGGGGCCGAAGGACGACTTCGAGTAGGGGGGCGGAGGGGTCTCTGGGGGGACAGGGAAGCGGGTGAGGAGCTGGGACATGCGCCCCGGCCCCCCAAAGCCCCCTGCCCCCCCAAAGCCCCCTCAGCCCCCCCTCAGCCCACTCCAAGGACCAGATGCTGGAGGGATGGGATGGGGGGGGTGAGGACGGGGGGCACTCACCAGGCACAGCCAGGCGGCTGAAGTGGTGGGGGTTGCAGCAGAGCGCGGCCGCGTCCCCGCAGCCCCCGCGGCCCCCGGCGCTCTGGCAGTAGGAGAGGTGCTTGAGCTCGTGGGGCTGGCGCAGGTCGGGCCAGCGGTAGAGGCGGCAGAGCAGGACCTGGGGGGGCAGCGCCTGCTTGGCCCCCCGCGGGTCCCCCCGCGGCGCCCAGACGCAGCCGGACTCCCAGGCGCCCCGGCTCTCCACCGCCTGCACCAGCAGCTCCAGCTCCTCGTCCTTGAGCTTCTTGAAGAGGGCATGTGCCGCGGGCTTCAGGGCGCCGTGGCCGTCCTCGGGGCCGGGCGCCGCGCAGCGCTGCCGCCAGAGCCGCCTCACCAGCGCGGCACGACGTGAGCGGAACATGGGGCAGCAGCGATGAGCTGGGGGACAGGGACAGGCGTCACTCGCTGCGCTTGGCTCTGCCACACCGGGTCTCCCCCCCCCCCCCCCGCCCTGGGGGCAATGCTGTGACCCAGGGGGGGCTGCCCCATCCATCACCCCGCTGGTCCCAGCGCACGCGGAGCTGTGGTGCCCTGCCCCGCCGGGTGCCCGCAGCCGCCATCCCCCTGCGTCGCTCTGTGCCAGGTCCCCAGGCTCACCTGGGGATGTGACACCCACCCCCCAAAAAAAGCCCCGTGCAGGGCAGCCTGCCTGTCCCAGGGCAGGGATCCGCACTGGGCGAGGGGTCCCGGGGGAAGGGGTCTCACTCACAGTGGGCAGCGGAGCTGGGTGCAAGGAGCCGGGGCTGCGCATGGGGCTGTGCTCTCGGGGCGGCCAGGACCGCTCTGCTCACGGCGCGCCGCAGCCAGGACTTTTTCCTGTGCCGGGACTCTCTCCTCCCCCGGACCTCCCCGTTTGGGAAATTCATTGATTCGTGGCGTCCAGGCCTTGGGCTGAGCTGCGGCCGGGGCCAGGACGTGGCGGCAGCGGGGCAGGCGCCAGACGCGTGGGCCGTGGTGGGCAGGGATGCCCCGCTGCCCGCAGGGCTGCCGGAGCCAGGCTGTCTCCCCAGGCTGTCGGGCACGGCCGGGGCGGTGGCGAGGAGCCCGGAGGGCACCGAGCACCGCGGCGACACATGGCTGCAAAGGAGGGGCCGTGCTGGCACAGCCCTGGGCACGTGGGCCATGCCGGGAAAAGGGGGAGCAGCGGGGCGCAGCACCACGGCACCGTCTGCAAGCCCCATCCCTGCCCGCAGCAACAAGAGGGGGCCGCAGGGATGAGCCGAGCCCCCCCAGACAGGGGTCCCCGCCGCCCCCCAGGGCCCCCCGGCTGTCCCTGCGGCCAGGCCCCCCCGCGGGCACTCCGCGAGGGTGGGAGCCCGCGCCACAACAAAGCAGCTAATGTAAACGGGACCCTTATCCCGCGCGGGGCCGCGCTTCCTGCTCCCAACTTCCCGCCGAGATAAGGGAGGCCGTGCTGGCGCCAGGCGCTCCCGCCGCGGCCGGGGTGAGCGGAGTTTCCCCTGCAGCGGGACAGGGCTGCAGGCGGCCCCTGCACCGGGGCCAGCCCAGCACCGCACCAGCCCGGCCAGCTCTGGGGCACGGTGGGCTCAGGGGACCGCAGGCAGCCCCCAGGGCCGCGGTGCCCCGCGCATCCCGCGACCTTCGCCGCAGCTCCTGCCGGGCCCTCGGGGTACGTTTTGCTCCGGCGGCTTCCCGCTGGCTCTTGGCAGCGTTGGTGCCGGCCGGGCGTGCAGGGCCAGGGCAGGAAACAGCCTGGAGCGGGGACAAGCGGAGGCACTCTCTAAACAAGGGGCTGAGTCACAGCAGATAACCCGGCAGAGGGGGCAGCGGGGCCACGGCCCCCGCCACCAGTCCCCTGCCATCAAGGGGGTTGGGGACCCTCCGGTGGGGGCGGTGGGTCCCGGCAGCGATGTCGTCGCACGGGTCCTAGCTGGGCGCAGAGGGTGGAAGTTTTGGGGGTACAAGTGGGGGGACCCCTTCCCAAGCACACGCAGCCAGTCACACACTGCGCAGGTTTATTGGGGTCTGGGTGGCGAGGGGGCCACGGGCTGGACCAGGTCCTGGTGCTGGGGGTCCATCAGCTGCAGGCAGGGCAGGGCAGGGCAGGGCAGGGCAGAGCCATCACAGAGCCACAAAAAGTCCTGGGGAGGGGAGAGAGGCAAAGAGGGGTGAGGAGCCCCGGGGGGCACCATGGCTGGGACCCCCCAGCCCATCACCCCCACCAGCACCAAAGCTGGGGCCCCGCGCCCTATCACCACCCCCCGAGCACCACAGCCGGACACCCAAACCCTTCCCCACCCCCGGGGACCACCAGGACCACGTCCCCCCACCCCATCAACCCCCTCAAGCGTCGCAGCCGGGCCCCCGCACCCGACCCAGAGCAGGGCTCCCTCAGTCCAACGGGCAGAGCCCAGCACTCACCAGGGTGCGGGGGTCCCGTGCCCTAGTCCAGCAGCTCCCGGATGCACCAGCTGCACAGCAGGAGGTAGGCGCACTCCCGCAGCACCCGCAGCAGCCAGGAGCCGAGGCGCAGCCCCAGGGAATCGTCGTTGGGTGCCGGCAGTGCCGCCGCCCGCACCGCTCGCCTCGGGGCGCCCGGCAGCCGTGCCGCGGCAGTGCGCAGGAGAGGCATGGCCGCGGGATCCGCAGCGAATGGTGGGTGACGGCGGGGGGGCAGCTGCGTGGCCACGAGGGCCCCTGGGGCAAGCGCTGGAACCTGCTCCATTCTCTGCGCTTCAAAAGCCACCGCGGTGACGTGCACGGGGAGGGGGCACTGCCCGGGGACCCTTTTGTTCGGGCAGAGCCGGCCTCAGCCCGCTTCGCGCTCCCGCTGGAGCCCCGCGGGGCCTGGGGGGACCAGCAGAGCCAAGGCCACATGAGACGTGGAGCACAGGCTGAGCACAGCAGCTTTATTCAGCGCCGGCACTCAGCAGGTTTATTCAGCGCTGTCCCCGGCGGGGCCAGTGACACCCGCTGGAGACCCCGCAGGCGGCGGTCTCGGCGCAGCTTCCCCCGAGCACAGCCCACGGGCTCTCACTGCCGGGACGTGCGCTCATCCTCCTCGTTTTCCAGCTCGTAAGCGGGCCGGTAGCTCTCGCGGCCCCGGGCGTCGGTGTAGCGCAGCGCCGGGTTCTTCGTCGTGTTGGCCATGCTCCCCAGGGACGTGTAGCTGCGAAGGGCCGATGCGGCTGCGAGCGGCCCCAGGAGCGCCGCCCGACGCTCTGTCCTCCTCCGGCAGGGCATCGCCGTGCCAAGCAGGGAGGGCAGCTCCCAGCACTCACCCCTTGTCGTAGAGGATGCAGTAGGGGACGAAGAGCTTGCGCAGGAACTCCCAGATGTCCCTGTACGTCCAGTCCTGCGAGCAGAATGGCGCAGGGATTGCTGCAGGCTCGTGCTGGCTGCCCCCCCATCCCCGGGGAAGCCAGCTCACCCCGGCCCGGGGCACACAGGGGGCAGCCGGTCCCCGTGGGAATCCACAGCCCCCTGCCCGCAGCCCCAGAGCGCACCCGTCCCTCCCGGCACGTCCCCAAAAGTGACAAAAGCCACCGATGTGCAGGAACGTGCCCTGCCTGCCGGCACCAGGCTGCAGTGAAAGGGGCCCACGGCCGGGCAGCAGGGCGGGAGATGCCAAGGGGAGAGGGAAGATTGGGGAGAAAAGCCCCCAGGGATGAGGACAGATTAATGCTGCTCCCTCCCCATCGCTTCAACCGGCCCTGCCCCTGTCCCCCGCGCAGGCAGAGGCAGCTGAGGCCACGCACCAGCAAGGGGTTCACCCGCATGTACTGGGGCCAGTCGGGGTCCGTCATGCACATGGGCGTCAGGGTGCGCGAGTAGGGGTCCGTCCGCCGCGTGCCCATCAGGACAGCCTCCAGCTGCGGCTGCTGCTCCTTCAGGGCCACCAGGGCCTCCCGAATGGAGCCCTCCACGGTGCACAGCTGGATCTTGTACCTGGCGGGCAGGACGGGCAGCTGCAAGCCGGGCTGCGGGAGGCGCCGCTCGTCCCCTGCCCCAGGGACCGGCCCCTCTCCGTCCCGTACCTCTGGACGGTCGCCTGGATGAACTGCTCCAGTTCAGGGAAGGGGGACACGGTGCGGATGTAGAGCACCTGCAGCTTCTCCTGCCTCTCCGGGTACCGCCTGGGGAGAGACCTGTCACTGATGGGCCCCAGCGGGTGGAGACTCGAGGCAGGGCAGCCACGCAGTCCCCACAAGGCAGGCCCCAGCGATCCGCTCACTGCCCCAGAGGAGGGCAGAGGAGAGCCCCAGAGCCCCGGCCGAGGGCTGGGGGACCCCCGTGACCCTGCCCCAGCCTGTGCCGGGGCAGCCCCGCAGCTGGGTACCTCTCCAGGGCAGCATGGACAAGGTGCAGCAGGGCCGTGCAGTCCTTGCCCCCGTTGAAGCCGACGCAGAGCTGGGCCAGGCTGTAGCGGTCCAAAGCCTCCTCGATGGTCCGCAGTGCTGCTGCCACCTTCTGTCCCAGGGCCGAGCCTGCTGGGAGGGGACACTCGGTGCCTGCAGGCACTGCTGCCTGCCCAGGGCCACGCCGCCTCGGCTCAGCCCCAGGGCCCAGCTCCCTCCTGGGGGCTCATTTCGTCCCCAGACACAGCACCCTGGGGCTGGCAGACTAACGGTGCCGATCCCCCGGCCCAGGAAGGGGACGGGACGGGACGGCCCCGCACAGCCCGCAGCCAGTTCTGCTCCCGGGCCGCCCTTCCCGCTGCCCCGGCCCCTCGGGGCCTGCCCAGGCTACGGGGGCCGTGCGGGAGCAGCACGAGGGCCTGTACACGAGGTACCTGACTCCGCCAGGCCGTACACCTCGGTGGCCGCCGGCGACACGGGGTCCACCACCAGCGGCACCACTACGCCCGGCGGCAGCTTCTCCATCAGGAAGCGGTGCGCTTCCTCCAGGTGCTGCTCCGACTCCGAGTCCAGCGTCAGCTTCACGCGGTAGTAGTTGCTGGCCCAGTCCGGGTAGGAGCCCAGGCTCACGCGGCCCCGGAAGGCGGCGTCGGCCTGGTCCAGCGCGGGCGCGATGAGCACCTCGTCGGCCGCCACGTAGACGGCCCGCGAGTGGAAGCGGGTCTGCTCGCTGCGGAACAGGTGGCTCAGGCCGTCCAGGGCGCGCTCCATCAGCGCGGGGATGCCGGGGAAGATGTAGACGTTGCGCACGCTGACCAGCGGGTACTTGAAGGCGCCGCCGGTGCGCCGGTCGGTGCCGTAGTGGAGGCGCGAGGACTCGGGGACATGCGCCAGCTTCATGGCCGGGCGCCGCGCGGCCGTCTCGCCGAAGACGTCGCGCACCAGCGCCGCCAGCTCCGGGTGCGGGACCACGCGCTCGCCGAACGCCTTGGCCACGGCCTCGAAGGTGACGTCGTCGTGCGTGGGGCCGACGCCGCCCGAGGTGAGCACGAAGGTGAAGCGGGCGGCGAAGGCGGCCACCTCGCCCGCAATGGCCTCCACCTCGTCGGGCACCACCGAGACGCGGGCCACGCGCACGCCCAGGGCGCGCAGCCGCCGGCACATGAAGAAGGAGTTCGTGTCCTGCGTGTGGCCCTGCGGGGACGCGCCCGTTACACCGGGAATGTGCCCGGTACACCGGGAATGCGCCCAGTATACTGGAAATGTGCCCGGTACACCGGGAGCATGCCCATTACGCCGGGAGTGTGCCCGTCACACCGGGAGCATGCCCGTTACACCGAGAACATGTCCATCACACCGGGAGTGTGCCCAGTACACTGGGTACATGCCCGGTACACCAGGAACAAGACCCTTACACCGGGAGCACGCTCATTACACTGGGAACATGCCCGTTACACCGGGAGCGCGCCCGGTACACTGGGAGCATGCCCGTTACACTGAGAGCTTTCCCAGTACACCGGGAACATGCCCGGTACACTGAGAACATACCTGTTACACCAGGAGCATGCCCCTTACACCGGGAACGCACCCGTTACACCGGGAGCGTGCCCGGTACACTGGGTACATGCCCGTTACACTGGGAGCACGCCCATTACACCGGGAACATGCCCGGTACACCGGGAATGTGCCTGTTACCAGGAGCATGCCCCTTACACCGGGAACGCACCCGTTACACCGGGAGCGCACCCGGTACACCGGGAACATGACCCTTACACCAGGAGCGTGCCCGGTACATCGGGAGCGGCCCCCTCCCAGGTTCCCGTTCCCCCCCCGGTGCCCGGTCCCGCCCCGGCTCCCGGCCGCACCTTGAGGATCTCGTCCCCGATGACGATGATCCCGGCGGTGGCGGCGGGGCGTGGCCCGGCCATGGCTCGGCAGGCCGCGTCCCGCCGGGCCCGCAGCAGGGCCCCCAGCCGCACCCCCCCCGCCGCCCGCATGGGCCCGGCCCCGGTGCACCGGGAAAGGCCGCGCAGCCGCCCCCCGCTCTGATTGGCCGGCGGGGGTGTACGTCAAGGGGCGCTGCGAGCCCCGATTGGACGAAGCGAGACGGAACCATGGCTGCGGGGCGGGGGGGGGCCGATCCCCCCCCCCCTCCCCCGGGACTTGAGCCCGCCCGGCCCGGCGGCGCGTGCCCCTCCCCCGCCTCACCCGGTCACCGCGTCCCCCCCCGCCCCCTCCTCTCTCCCGTTGCCCCCAACCGGACCCCAGGAGCCCCCACCCCTCCCCCCCAGACCCCCAGGGAAGGGCAATGCCCCACCGGGAAGCCCCCTCCGGGACACCGGGGACCCACCGGCAGCCCCCCGGTGGGATGCTCCCGGTACCGGGACCCCCCCCGTCCCCCTCCCTCCGTCCCCCCGGTACACCAGCAGCACACGGCAGCTCCCGAACGTCCTTTTATTGAAGCTTTGGAGAGCCCCAGCCCCGCGGCACGGGGCCGAGCCGCCGCGGGTGCCCCGACGGCACCGTGGGTCACGGGCACCCAGCGGCTCGGCCCCGGCCGGGCAGGGCGAGACCCCGCGGGGGGGGTGGGGGGGGGGGCAGGGGGCCGCCGGGCGGGCGCGCTGGGGGGGGCTCCTGGGGGCCAGGGGTGCGGGAGAGGAGCAGGAAGGTGCTTGGGTGGCCCGGCCGGCGGCGGCGCCGCTCACTTCTCCGGCTTCTTGGGCAGCGGCCGTCGGAAGAGGAGGATGTGCGGCTCTGCGGGGACAGCGGTGAGCGGCGCGGCCGGCCCAAGGGCGCTCAGCCCCCCGGGACGGCCCCCGCGGGCCTTACCTGGCTCGTGGATCATGTAGTGCACCCAGCCCTGGCTCTGCTGCACGCCCAGGTTGCGCCACTCCGACTCGGACATGAGGTGGGTCTTGGGCACCAGCTTGGCGATGTCCTTGGGCAGCATCACGTGCCTGCGGCGCCCGCGGGGGGGGCTCACACCGGGACGGCGGGGGGCACGGCCGTCCCCGGGGCTCCCCCCGCCCCCCTCCCGTGCCTCTGGGGCTCCTCTGCAGCCCCCGGGGCTCCCCTGCCGCTCTGAACCTCCCCTCCTCGTCCCCTCCCTACCCCCGGGGCCCCCTCCCCGATGTCCCCCCGCCCCCGGGGCTCCCCTCGGGTGCCCTCCCTCCACCTCCCCCGGTGCTCCCCCCAGCCACCCCCGCTCCCCCAGGGGGAGGCGTTACCGGGAGCCGTTACGTGCCCCGCCCCCTCCCCTCCCCACCCCCGGTTACCGGCCCGCCGCCGCCCCCCGCTCACCGGTACTCGAACTCCTCGTCGTCGTACTTGTCCGAGTAGTAGATCTGCTTGTGCGCCATGCCGCCCGCCGGCCCGCGGTCCGCCCCCTTCCCGGCAGCCCCCGCCGCGCCCCTCTCCTCTCCTCAGCGCCCCGCCGGGCCGTTGGCTCCCCTCCCCCCCCCCCCACCCCCGGGGGCCGCTTTCAAACGCCGCCGCCCCGCGCTCCCATTGGGCGGCGCCGCCGAGGCGGGCCGCGCGGCGCGGCAGCCGATTGGCTGCGACGCGGGACGCCCCGCCCCTCCTTTCCCCCCCTCCCCCCTCCCTTCCGCGCGGCTCCGGGCCCGCCCGCGGGCCCCCGGGGGAGAGAGAACGCGCGCGCGCGCGCGCGGGCGCGTCACGTGACGGGGGCGCGGCGAGGCCGTGCCGGAGGGGCGGGGGCCGGAAGTGAGTGGCGGGGCGGCGGGGGGCGGGGCGGGAGGGGCGCTCGGTGCGGGCGCCGCGGCTGCCGGGAGCGGAGGAGGCCGGCGCGAGACCCGCGCGAGACCCATGGTGCCCCGGTGAGCGCAGCCCGCGGGACCGGGCCGTGGAGGGCCCCCGGTGGCCGCGCAGGCCGCGGGCGGGCTCCCGGGGCGGGCAGGCCCCGGGGGCACCGGGCGGGGCCTTGCGGCTGGGGGGGGGGGCCCCGCCCCCTGCCGCCCGCCAGCCGCCCTCCGGCCGCCCGCCGGCTGCCACCGGGCTGTGCCCCGCGGGGGAGTGCGGCCGTTCCCGGTGCCGGTCCCGGTGCCGGTCCCGGTGCCGCTCTCTCCGGTTCTGCCCCACCCGCGCCGGTTCCGCCTCGGCGGGCCGCGGGGAGCGAGCAGCGGGCCCGGGCTGCCCTTCCCTGGTGCCGCTGCACGCCCGGCGGGGACCGTCCGGTGTTACGGGCGGCGGGGGGGGGCTGGGGACGGCCCCGCCGGTCGCCTCCGCGCCCCTCCCGCGTGTCCCGGGCGCCCCGGGGCTCCCGGTGCTGCGGGCAGGTCGAGGGCCGCGTGTCACCGGCACGGGCAGTGCTGCCGGGACCCGCGAGGGGCTCGCTCCGGGCCCCAAACCGGTGACACCGGGCCCCGAGGCCCCCCCGTGTCCTACTGCCGTGCCCCCGGCCTGGCTCAGCCCCGGGGCTCCGGGGGGACGTGGGGGACGGGTCCGGTGTGGGCCCGGTGGATGCTTGCCCCCGAAGGCCTTCGTGACCCCACGCCTTCCTGTTTTGGGTTAAAATCACTCGGTTCTGGGTGCGGAAGGTAACCCGGTAAACCCCGGAGGCCCCCGTGGCTCGCGAGGCGCCGCCGTTCCCCTGGGGCTGGGACCGGGGCGGCCACGGCCGTGCCCCCTCGCAACTTTTTGGGGGGTGTGAGGGCACGGCGGGGCACCGGGGTGGCCTCCCCGGGCGGCCCGGCGCTCCCGGTGCCGGTTTTAGGGCCGCTTCTCGCCGCCGCTGTCTGAGCCCCGTTCCTTCCCTCTGGGGCCCTCCCGTCGCCGCCGTTACCCCCGCGGCACGAAGGGGCCTCGGGAGGTGGTGCCGTTACCGGCGGCCCTGCGGGGGCGGCTGCGCCCTGCCCGGGTGCCGTGCCCGCCGGGCGGCCCCGCTTATCGCGCCGCCTTGGCCGGCCCCAGATAAGGGTGCGATGGCTTCGAGGAAGTAAATCCGGGAAGCGCTGCCCTGCTCCGCCCCGGCTGGGGGCTCTCGGTGCCGCTCCCGCTTCCCCCCCGCCCCCGTTCCCCGGCTCCCCGCGGTGCCCGTGGCCCCTTTCCTCTGCTCTTTCCGAACACCGGCTCCCGTTCCGCTCGCTCCCGGGGCCGCAGCCCTGGGCGGGGGGGATGTGGGCAGGAGCAGGGCGCTTCTCTGCACTGGGGGGGCCCTGCTCGCTCCCCCTCCTTGTGGCCCTCTTGGTGCTTTTTAGGGGACCTGGCAGCTTCAGGGCCTTAGGGATCAGCTCCGGCGCTCGTCTCACGGCTCAGAGCCACCGAAAACGGGGCGCTTTTGGTTTGGGGAGCTGCCCCGTGCGGCTCCCAGCTCCTTTTACCGGTGGGCAAGGTCTGAACGGAGCCCGGTCTGTGCCCAGCTCGGCCTCGTGCCCCCCCCCCCGGGGCATCCCGGTGGTGTCCCGGGACGGGGCCGTCGGGAAGGAGGACGCCTCGCAGGTCCCTGCCCCACGCCTCGGCAGCGTCGCAGCCCCGTCCGCCTGCGGCCAGCGAGGAGCCGGACTCGCTGACCCCCGCGGGTCCCTTCCAGCTCGGGACGCGGCGATTCCAAGGAGCAGGGGCTGCCTCTCGGCGGCGGGGCCACCTCACGCGGCCCGGGGCCGGGCCGGCTAACTCCCTGTTTGTCCCCGAACCGCAGGTGGGACGGCCAGACGAGAGGGGCTCTGCCTTTCCGTTCCCTGCCCTCCGCCGCCGATGGAGTACGTGGTAAGGCCGGCCGGCGCTCGGGGCTTCGGTGGAGGGCTAGGTGGCTTCGGTGGCGGGCCCTGCCTCCTCTCCCTCCCCGCCGGGCCCCCGCCGGCCTTCCCCCGTCCCCAGGAGGCCGCGGGGACGGCGGAGAGGAGGGCCGCGTCGCCGCCGCGTGACGTTGGAGCGATATCTGGGGGGGAAAACGCAGCCGTAGGCTGGCGGTCAGCCTTTTCTCTTTGCTCTCGCCCCGTGCTGCAGGAGGACGGGGGACGGGGAGGGCTCCACCGCCGCTGCTTTCGGACCGAGGGGGTCTCCGGCCCGCCCTGCGCCGCTGAGGTGCGTACGTGCGGCGGCGGGCGGCCCGTGTCTGCGCGCGCGGCTGCGTGCGCCTCGCCGCGATTCCTTGCCAAACCCCGCGCGTGTTCCAGCTCTCTGACTCAGCTCCCGGTTTGCGTTTCCTGGGAGGATGTCGGGCGCTGGCCCAGCGGCGGGGCCCCGAGCGGAGCCGCGCCGCTCGGCGCCCGGGGAAAATACGGGCTCGGGCTTTGCTCGGGGCGGCGGGCTCGGTCCCAGTTTGGAGGCTGCGACCCCTCTCTGCTTCTCGTCCTGCTGCGCGCCGTGCGCGAGGTCCCCAGGCACACAGCAGTACGCGGGGTCTGGCCGAGCCGGCGCGTCCCCTCGCTTCCCGGGCACGAGGAGCGGCTCGGCCGGGACGTGTCCCCGCCAAGTCCTCGGGGGCGGTGGTTCTGGCGGCTCCCCGCGTCCTCCGCTGCAGGGGCAGGAGCTGTTCGTGGGGCTGCGCACGTCTCGGTCTGCCTTCGGTGCTCCGCGGCCCCTTGGGGGGGTCTCTGCGGCCCCTGGGGGGGTTCTCTGCCTCCCTGGGCCGGCGGGGCCGTTGCAGACGAGCTGTTTGTCTGCGAGGGCTGGCAGCAGCGATATGTCTCATGGCCAGCCGGTGCCAGTTGGGATCACGTGCGCTATCTGGCCTCGGCCTCGATGCCGGAGGTCCTGATAAAATCAGCAACGATTCCGTTTTCTAAAAGCAGAGCCCAGTCTGAGCGGCGGGCCGCGGCCGCTCCCAGCCCTGCCGCCTGCCTGGCCTCTTGGGGTCCCCTCCCCAGCCGGCTCCAGGAGACCCCAGCCCCTCTGCGCTTCCCTCAGGGCTTAACGCAGGGGCTGCCGTGCCGGGTGGGACGCCCAGCCCCGCGTCCCCGAGCCGCCCGGCTCCTCGCGGGCCCCCCGAGCCCCTTCAACGCCGCCCAGCCCCGCTCCCCCCGGCGGGACTGGCGGGTCCCTGCTTCCTGGCTCCCCGGCCCCGGGCTTCCTGCCTTTCTTTGGAGCGGCCGCGCTGCCGGCCATGGGAAGGTCACGGCGCTGAGCGGCTGCGGGGCCCCAGGCGGGGACGAAGCGCGCCGCGGGACGGCTGGGCACGGGCTCCCGCGGGACCGGCGGCGGCCGAGGTGGGGGGCTCGGAGCGGGGAGCGGGACGCGCCGGCGGCGGGGCGCCCTGCGCAGGAGGATATTTCCAGCTCCGGCCCGGCCTCCGTTTCCCCGGCTGCGTGGCGGCACGCCAGGGTTCGGGAAGCGGGGCGGGAGGCCGCCGGTGCCGTGCTGGGTCCGAGCGGGGAGAGCCCTTCCCTTGGGCTGGATTCGGCCGAATTTGGCTCAGCGTTGGGTTTTGCAGAGCAAGCGGTGCCTGGGAACGTCCCGGCCCGCGTGGTGGCGGGGGGCAGGCGCCCGGCGGCGGGTCGGAGGGGCCCGAAAGCCCCTGCTGCATCCCCGAGGGGTGGAAAGGGCAGCTCTGGCCCCCTGGGGAGGGCGAGGCCGCGGAGATGAGCGTGGACGCGTGTGGCGTGGTTGGGTTGCTCCCGGCTCCTCCTGGCCCCGTTCGCCTGCTGGTCTGCATCAGGTGGGGGTGAAGGGGGAGCGGGGCAGACCCAGCGGCCCCCACCAGAAAACGGGGGCTTCGCCCGGTCTCCCCGCCGCGGAAAGGGGGTGAGCTTTGCCCCGGCGCCGCCGGCACGCTCTTGCTTTTCCCCAGCTCCCGCTAGCTCCGCCTGTGACCTTGATTTTTCTGCTCCAGATACTCGCTGGGTCCCCACCCCTCTCCGGGAGCCCCTCCTGCGCTGCCACCCCAGCCCGCTCGCAGCCCCGGCGCGGGCACAGCCCGCTCCGCTCCCCGTGAGTCAGCACGGCCCTGCCGCTTACCGGCAGCTTACCGGCAGCCCCGTTTTCCTCCGGGAGGAGCAGCCGCTCGGCGCCGGCCGCGATGCGGGGAGCAGCGGCCATCGGCAGCTCCCGCCGGCCCCGCGCTGCAGCCGGGGGCTCGCGCTGAGCCCGGCCTCTCCCTGGGGGCTCGGCGCCCACCCCCGGGCAGCCCACCTGTATTCCTGCTCCCGGCCATCCTCCTCTTCCTCCGGGCAAGGTCTGCGCCCGGAGCCGTGCCGCCGAAGGACTGGACGTCCCCGCAGCCCCAGCGAGCACCGGAGGCGTCCTGGCATCACGGCCCCCCCGTCCTCGGGCGGCGCTCCCCCCTGCAAAGCCTGGGGAGCCAACGGCAGCTGCCTGCCGCCGGCACGTGGGTTGCATAGCGCTGGCCACCACAGAAGGACCTTGTTCGCTCCTGGCCGGGGCTTGGAGCAGGGCTGGGCTGGGCTTGGATGCGCTCTGTGGCTGCCTTGTCTCAGGGCTTTAAATATTCATGCTTTTGATTTCCTCTTAGCTGCTGGCGGCTGCTTGGGGGGGAGCGCAGGGGCAGAGCGAGCCGCCGGGGGCGGAGGGGCAGCGGTTTGGGACCCGTCCGCGGGGCAGAGGGGGCCGGATCGGGCCTCGACCGAAGACAATGGGACTTGTGGGCAGCCCGGTTCGGGAGCAGCGCGGGGCTGCGGGGCTTGAGGACCTCCAGGCTGGGGGCCGAGCGCGCTGAGCCCCCGCTCCGGCCGTTCGGCGCGGCGCCCGGCCCCGGGGCGTAGCCGCAGCCCCGTTTCCTCCCCGCCGCTCCGGGAGCAGGGGTCGCTCTCCATCTGGCCGGATCCGTGCGTCCTCGCTGACGCCGATTGCCATCGATCGGCTGCGACGGCGTGGAGCTGGGCAGCCCCCGCGGCGCGTCGGGGCCGGCTCTCCCCGCGAGCCATGCCGGGCTGGCGAGGGCTCGGCCGAGGCTTGCGCTCGGGGGCGGCTTCGCGGTGGCTGTAGGCGCTCGGACGGCCGATGGGGCCTCTGTGAGCCGTGCCGCGCGGGGTGGGAGCCTGCCAGCCCTTCTCGCCTCTCTCCGGAATGGATCTCCTGCAGAAGAGCAAATACAGCCACCTGCGGAATGAGTCCGTCTCCTCCCTGGAGGAGGCGGCGGGCGGCGGGGGGGCCCCGGCCTCCCCCGTGGAGTCCCTCGCGGGCACGCGGTCACTGCCCGGCTCCCTGTCGTCCTCCTCCCTCAGCCCCATGCTGCCTCTCGGGGAGCTCTCGTCCGAGTCGGAGGACAGCCCCACCACCCTCTGCTCCTTCTTCCCCAAAATGGCCAACCTGAAGCTCTCGAACCCCGCCAACCTGCTCAGCCTGCGGGGCTCCTCGGCTGGCAGCCTCAAGGAGCCCGGGAGCCCGGGGGAGCCCGGCCCGGCCGGGACGCTCGCACCGGCACCGGGAGGAGCCGGCGGCCCCGATTCAGCGGGACCTGTCGCTGTCTGTTCCCAGGATATGAACAAGCTGAGCTGCGGGAAGAAGACGCGGGTGGAAGGCGGCCAGCTGGGCGGTGATGAATGGACCCGCCACGGCAGCTTTGTCAATAAGCCCACGCGCGGCTGGCTGCACCCGGACGACAAGGTCATGGGCCCGGGGGTCTCCTACCACGTCAGGGTGAGTGCCGGGGCCGGGCTGCGGGGCACGAAGGGGCACGGCGGGGAGCTTTCGGGGAGCTCCCGGCGTGCTGCTCGCGGGTGGGAGGTGGGCGGCGGGTGTCCTGCGGGGGTCGTCCCCGCGTGGCGGGTGGCGCGGGGACCTGCCCCCGTTCCCCTCCCTGCTCGTGGGCTGCGTGGGGGGCGAAGCTCGGGGCTTTCTGGGCTGACCCCGCTCTCCCCTGCCAGTACATGGGCTGCGTGGAAGTCCTCCAGTCCATGAGGGCTTTGGATTTCAACACCAGGACCCAGGTCACCAGGTGAGCCCTGCGTCTGCGTGGGGGGCTCTGCTGGGCTGGGGGGGCTCTGCTGGGCTGGGGGGGGGGGCTTGGGGCTGCCCCGGGGTGGGTCCGTAGGCGGTGGCCAGGCTGTCTGCAGCCGTGGAGGCAGCTGCCCGGCGGATCGATGCGCCTGTCAATGGGCTTGGCCAGGCAGGAAGCGCTCCTGCGACCCCATCAAATATTAACCGAGCTCTTCCCCTGCCCCAGCCTTGTCCGGGAGCCAGTCGGTGCTGCCCGAGGGCTTCCCTTTCTGTGTTCCTCGCTTAACCCCATCCCTCCTGCGCTGATTCCCTCGTCCTCCACCCTGCGGACGTGGCGGTGAGCGCAGAGCCACCCCGCCGCCGCCTCGTCCCTGTGCTGGGGTGGGTGGGGGGACGAAGGGGGGGGCCCCCGGGCCCAGACTGACATCCCGCTGCGCTCCCCGCAGGGAGGCGATCGGCCTGGTGTGCGAGGCTGTGCCCGGTGCCAAGGGAGCCGTGCGGAGGAGGAAGGTGAGGCTGGGCCAGGAGAGCTGCCGGCGGGCTCGGGCTGCCCGTGGCCGAGGGCTGGACCTCAGCCCAGCCACCGGTGCTGGGCCGGGCACCCGGGGCTCTCGTCGCCCCCGTGGGGAGGGCGAGCTGGCAGCCCCTGCTGGGGGACGAGGCTCCGGGCCCAGGAGCCCCGTTCCTAACGCTGCCGCCTGTCCCCAGCCCTGCGGCCGCTCCCTGAACTCCATCCTGGGGAAGAGCAACCTGAAGTTCGCCGGCATGCCCATCACCCTGACCATCTCCACCAGCAGCCTCAACCTCATGGCCTCCGACTGCAAGCAGGTGAGAGCAGGAAGGGGCCAGGGGCCGGGCGGCTGGCTTCAAACGGGCAGGGGTCGTCGTGTCCCCTCCGGGCCCTGCTGGGGGGCGGGGGATGTCCCCAGCCTCCACAGGGACACCTCGGTGGGTGTAGGGCCTTGCTGAGCGCCCACCTCCTCCTGGTCCGAAGGGCCTGGCTCACCCGTTGCTGGGGGCAAAGAGATCTGAGCGATACTCTGCAGGATCTCCAGCCAGCCTGGAGCCAGGCTTCTGGCCTTGACCTGGCTTTTGGTAGCTCTGGGGGTGTCTCAGCCTTCCTCTGGTGGCCCGTGGCTCATAACCAGGGCCCCCCGAGCTCGCGAGCCCCAGCCCCAGGGGGAACGTGGCAGGCAGGAGGCGCCAGTTGAGGCTGGGCGCTGAGGAGCCGCAGCCAACGACCCCTGTGCCTTGCAGATCATTGCCAACCATCACATGCAGTCCATCTCCTTCGCTTCTGGGGGAGACCCGGTGAGTATGGCGGCCCCCCATCCGTGCTGGGTCCTGACCCCTGGCACGGGACAGGGCTCCGCTGCCCTGTCCCTAAAGTCTCGGGGCACCGTGGTCCCCAGCAGCCCTGTCTCACCAGCTCCGTCTCTCCCGCAGGACACCGCTGAGTATGTCGCCTACGTTGCCAAAGATCCCGTCAACCAGAGAGGTGAGACCGCTGCCGGGTGCCCCAGAGGCCAGAGCCCCATTTCGTGGGTGTTTGGGTGCAGCTCGGTGGGGCAGGGGGGGACTGGGACCCCAGCAGGGAAGCTCTGGGGTGCACAGGGTGGGTTCAAGGGGCGGAGGACTTAACGCTGAGGTTCCACGCCCCCACCCCGCTGTTCTCTTCCCAGCCTGCCATATCCTGGAGTGCCCTGAGGGCTTGGCGCAGGACGTGATCAGCACCATCGGGCAGGCCTTCGAGCTGCGCTTCAAGCAGTACCTGAAGAACCCCCCGAAGCTGGTGACACCCCACGACAGGTAGGAAGGGAGGTGTCACATCTCTCGGTGGCGGCGCAGGGATGCTTCCCTGGCTGCTGTCGGCTGCTGAGCTGCGCCGTGCCCCCCCCAGGATGGCGGGGTTCGACGGCTCTGCCTGGGATGAGGAGGAGGAGGAACCAGCCCCAGACCACCAGTACTACAACGACTTCCCCGGCAAGGAGCCTCCCATCGGGGGGGTCGTGGACATGAGGCTGCGGGAGGGGGCTGCGCAGACCCCCAACCACCTGGGGGCCACACTGGTAAGGCTTGGGGCACGTCTCCGCGGGGTGCTCGGGGGGAGATTCCGCATTATGAGGGAGATGCGGGGACCCCGGTGGAGCTGTGGGCTGCTCGCTCGGGGTTATTCCAGCAGAGAGCGTGCGTCTCCAGCACCTCTCGCAGCCCGGGGTGGGGACTGGGGGTATGTCGGGACCCCCTGGGCTCGCTCACCATGTGCCTCTCTCTGCAGCCCATCGGCCAGACGTCTGGTGGGGAGTACGACCCCCGGAAGCAGCACGCTCCTGCCCAGGGTAATGCAGGGGACGTGACTGTCCCCGTCCTGCTCTCCTGCACCCCGAACCGCTCCAGCGTCGAGCGCTGGTGCTGGGGCCAAGGCAGGCTGGAGCCCCGCTGACTTTTTGTGCTCTTTGCAGCAGGGAGAGAGAAATACCCGGCTGCAGCAGGCGCGTCCGGCCGCACGGACCTGTTTGATGACCCGTCCTACGTGAACGTGCAGAACGTGGACAAGGCGCGCCAGGTGTCAGCTGCCGGCGCCCCCGCGACGGCCAACGGCAGCGCCCAGCGGGACCTTTTCGACATGAGTGAGTGGGATCGGAATTGTAGGGGCTGGAAGGGACCTCGAGAGATGGCCGGGTCCAACCCCCCCAAATGGGATGGCAGCCGCGGTCGTGCCCGGGCTGTGGGGTCTGCTCTGGGTGCGAGGCGAGCGATGGCCCCGCTCCTTTCCCCGCAGAGCCCTTTGAGGATGCCCTGCGCGTCCCCCCCGCCGTGCCGGTGAGCCTGCCGCCGGCCCAGGTGGTGGCCTCCATGGAGGAGCAGCTGCGCCGGGAGCCCTGGTACCACGGGAAGATGAACCGCAAGGAGGCCGAGAAGCTGCTGAAGGTGAACGGAGACTTCCTGGTGCGGGAGAGCACCACCACCCCGGGCCAGTACGTGCTGACCGGCTTGCAGGGCGGGCAGCCCAAGCACCTGCTGCTCGTCGATCCCGAAGGAGTGGTGAGTCCCTGCAACCCCAAAGCCCCGGGGGTCCCGCACCCCCTGCGAGTTACGGGAGCCCCCAGGGCGTTGGGCTTCCCCCTGCCCCTCGGGGGGGCACCTCGGGGCTGGATTTGGGGGATGGAGCGGGCACGGCAACGCACGGGGGGCTCGTGGTCTTTGTCCTCCTGGGGGCAGCTGCGGTTTTCTGAGCGCCGCTCCCTGCAGGTGCGGACAAAAGACCATCGCTTCGAGAGCGTCAGCCACCTCATCAGCTACCACATGGACAATCACCTGCCCATCATCTCGGCTGGCAGCGAGATGTGCCTGCAGCAGCCTGTGGAAAGGAGACTGTGAGCGCCTGGGGGCCCCGGTGCGCGCCCGCCCCCCCCCGGCCCTGCTCCCTGCCCCAGGGGGGAGCGCTTGGACTCGCAGCCGGGTGCCCTGCCCGGGACTGGGCTCGGACTGCCTGGGGATGGGGACGGCCCCGGCCCCGGCCGCCACGTGGAGCTGGCGGCCGCGGGGGCAGCGTGGTGGGAGCTGCCTGCAGGGCGGGGGGCTGTCGTTGCCAAAGCCCCTGCCTTCCCCCAGCTCCAGCCTTTGCACAGCAGCTCAGCTTGAACCAAAGCCTGGCCCCGGGCGGTGTCGCCGCAGCGTGGTGTGACCGCGGCCGCCCTTGTGCTCACCCACGGGGGGCACGGGCCCTCGGCCCCTCGTCCCGCCAGCCCCAGGGGGGGTCCGGCTGGGGGCCTCCCCAGGGCTGGGCCCTGCGCTCCCCAAGCACAAGGCCGGGCGGCCGCGCACCGAATGTACCCGATCACTTTACGTGTTAACTGTGCCTTGACCCCGCAGGTCCCACACACTTATGCAATGCAGCCAGG